>CM050168.1:101902008-102069508 GCA_027410445.1 Discoglossus pictus
AACCCTAGATTTGCTTCATTTAGTTTATAAATTGCATCCCTTCCCAGATGCATAATCTTACATTTATACATATTAAATACCATCTGCCATTTAGATGACCATTTCTCTCATTTATGCAAATCCCTTTAGAGGGAAAGTACATAATTTTCTGATTTAATTACCTTGCACAACTTAGTGTCATCAGCTAAAATGGAGGCAATACTTTCCAGTCGTTAATAAATATGTTCAAAAGGAGAGGTACTAATACTGAAGCCTGAGGAACCCCACTTACCAAATTAGTCCAATCGGAGTATGTTCCATTTACCACAACCATTTGCTTCCTGTCTTTTAGCCAGCTTTCAATCCATGTGCATATATTTACTGCCATTCCCGTATCCCTTAATTTGCACAATAGTCTCCCATGTGGCACTGTATCAAAAGCCTTTGCAAAATCTAAAAAGACTACATGCACTGAATTGGCTTGATCCAAGTTCCTACTAACCTCCTCATAGAAACACATTAGATTTGTTTGACATGACCTATGCCTCATAAAGCCATGTTGGCGCCTACTTATAATCCTGTTTCAATAGACATATTCGTGTATGTTATCCCTTATTAACCGTTCTAAAAGCTTTCCCACTGCAGAAGTGAGGCTTACAGGTCTATAATTCCCCAGATTTGCTTGTGATCGCTTCTTAAATATAGGTATCACCTCTGCTTTTCTCCAATAATCTGGTAGCAACCAAGTGTTGAGTGAATCTTGAAAAATTATATATAATGGTTTGCCTATAACAGAACCCAGTTCCCTCAGTACCCTTGGGTGTATTCCATCAGGACCTGGGGCTTTATTAACATTTATTTTTCCAACCTACTTTGGATTTCTTCCTGCGTTAACCAATTATTTGGTGAAGGTTGTGTAGCCCCATTATGTTGCGGGGTCCCAACCACTGGTACCTCTCTTGTGTATACTTAAAAAAAGAACCTATTTAGCTCATCTGCCTTTTCCTGGTCACTAATTGTAAGACGGCCTGTTTCACATTGTAATGCTCCTATAGCTTCCTTCCTGGCCTTCTTCCCATTAATATACTTAAAAAATATTTTAGGATCAGTCCTACTCTCTTTTGCAACTAATTTTTAATTTTCTATTTTAGCCAGTCTAATTGGCCTTTTGCAAGCCTTGCTGATTCCCTTGTACTCACGCAAAACAGTCTCTGTCCCCTTGTGTTTGTATAATTTAAATCCCTTTTTTTACTCAGTACCTTGATCTTTAAATCATTGTTAAGCCACATTGGATGTGACTTACTGCTTTTACTTTTATTCCCAAATGTTATATGGTGATAAGTATGTATATTTAGTAAGGATTTAAATGTTATCCATTTATGTTCAGTATTTTTACCTGCCAGTTCTCTGTCCCAGGCTATACTTTGTATTGCTGCCCTTAGACCGTTAAAATCTGCCAAATGAGACTGTGTTGTGATCACTGTTTCCCAAAGGATGCCCTATTTCAACATTTGATACCCTATCCATATTATTTTTGATAACTAAATCCAAGATGGCCCCATTTCTAGTAGGTTGTTGTATAACCTGGGCCAGATAATGATTCCTGAGTGTACTCAAGAACCTGCCCCCTTAGCTGAACCACTGGTCTCATTCATCCAGTCTATTTAAGGGTAATTAATATCTCTCATTATTAGAGCTTGCCCATGATTAGTTGAATTTCCAATCTGTAACAATAATTGCATTTCATCGCTTTCAATTATATATGGGGGTTTATAGCATATTCCAACTAATTTTGTTTTTGAATTTGCTGCTTCGCTATTTAACTCTACCCACAAACATTCAACATTACCGCTAGTTCCAGCATAAATATCTTCTCTGACTATATGCTTAAATTCAGGCTTTAACATACAGACAAATCCCTCCTCCCCTTTTACCATTGCCCCTATCTTTCCTAAATAGGTTATAACCATCCATATTAACAGTCCAGTCATGAGAGTCATCTCACCATGTTTCAGTAATGCCTATTAATTAATCCCATTTCTCATTAACTGCTATTAATTCCAACTCTCCCATTTTTTTCCTGACAAGCTTCTGGCATTAGCAAGCATACACCTTACCCTTATACCAGACACTGTATTTCCGCACCTTACATTCTTGCTATCATTCTCATATCATAGAATGCACTGCATCACCAATGCGCCTAACATCACATAACATGACTGCTCCTTGCATCACTTGTTCCATTGCTTTGACTTACCTGGATCATAAACAAGGTAGAGTGCTGTCAGTCCACAATACTGGTGCTTACCAGCAGATCCTACACGCCAAAGGCCAGCTGATTGAGGGGTCATCTCTAGAGTAACTGACACCCCTGAGAAATCCAGAGACAAAAACAGATGACATAGTGAGATGCTAGAACAAGTGATCACTGGAGAAAGTGAATACCATAAGGTGGGGAAGCAGGGGATGTTATATAAATCAGGAGAACATTTCTTGTTGGTGCCTTAGGTGGTTGTCCAGTCAGATATTAGTTGAGAGTCATGTGCAGTTAATACCTAGTATCAACTGGTGGCATCCCCATGGAGTAAACTTAGGTTTCTTATTTTAAAGCTGTCGGCAGCTTGGAGTGAAAAAGCTTCCAACAGATTTTCAGCTGTAGAGTGCGAGTATGAGTTACAAATAATAAGCCTTTATGTTATGACTGGTGGAACCTGAGGGACTGTGCAGTAGCTGTAGCCCAGGCAGCTGTTAGGATGCAGTCATCATCTCCTAGTCAAGTTGTATGACACATAGAAGGATGGAAGCATAGAATGGGATGAGCATGGATGGGAACCATTTAACAGAGTGCGATGGAAAGACATATTGTTTGGGATGGAATGGTGTGTTGTGTGGCACAGGATTGTATGGAGGAATTTATGACAAAGGATGGAATGGAGGGAAAAGTGACACTGCTGGGTATGGACATGCAGACACATCGCTCAATTTCACCTGGGTACAAATTGAGCAGATTAAGATGACGTTCATGAGGGTCTCGGGAGATCAGGATGTTTCCGTTGAAGTGGATGGTAAGGACCTCTCTGCTTCCCACAGTCAAAAGATGCCAGCGTGCCGTATGATGAAGTGGTAAGACTAGTCCAGGCAGAGTGTCCCCGATGTGGCCATTGATGGCTGGAATGGAGAAAGAAAAAACAAATTAGGTGCTACAGGGCATTAAACTAGAAAAATAACTGCAAAATCCCTATTCTAACCATATCTTTTACCCAGACCTGCAGTCTATATTGTAGTTTATATTCTTTGGTTTGAGTTTAGTGACTATATGGACTACTTAATAGTTATATTCTGTTGGTTTCCAGTTTAATGAGTAGAATATCTCTCTCTCCGTCTAGGGTATTTTCTCACAAAACCAAGGATATTGGTCAATGTCTAGTATTGCACCAGTCTCATCTGACAGTGTATTGCAACAAGTACATATTCGAGACAGATGACCATACTCTTAAACCCATCCCCTCAAACAGAGTGAGTTTTGTCAACAATTCTTTCAATTTAATAATCTTGTGGTCTTCTTGGAGATGTTCTTTCTGGTGAGTCAAATGGTCTCTTTAGAGTTGACATTATTTGGTTTGAATGTAGATATCTTGTGGACTGTTTGATTTTTATTTTAGCAGTTTTCTGGTTTAAGTTTATGAATAGTGTAAGTGCCAAGGTCTATCACTAACAGATTACGCTGGTTACGGTCAATGAATAAGGTTAGTGCTAAGGTGTTTTAGTAATACACATGGTTAAATTGATGACATAGTGTTACTGCCCAATAGTTATGTTCAATAGGCAGTGCTAAGGACTAGCAGTTACATAACAACATGGCTATGACAAGGAACTAGAGCCATTACCGAGGTGGTGGAGTGCTAACACATCATCATGGTTATGGACAAAGTCTAATATTACATCAATCATACCAGGCAGATCAATGCAACCATCACTCATTCCAGAGCTTCCTTCAATGCCTTTCAGGTATCAAGCCAGACTGAATACATTATTACACTAATGCACGGGTCAGACCTAAATAGTGTTTTACTAATCAATATTGCCAATTCGATTTTACAGATTATTATATCAATCACTCCATCCTGACAGACCTACAAAGCACTGCTCCACCTATATAGATCCACAGAGCACTGCATTAATATCACCAAACATAACTGCAGTTCACTGTAACAGTCACTCATTCCAGACACATCGGCTTTTTTTCCATATTAAGCTTTCTATTTTGTACCATAAAAGGTGTGTCTGCTCTGGAAGTCAGGGGCTTGAATATTGCAGGTTTGAGGACAGGAGACCGAAGGACATTCAGTAGTGCAGTGGTGTTGTAAGTTCTCACTCAGATACCAACTCTGTGTTTCATCTATCTCCATAAAAAGAAGAGAAAAATCCTGTACAGAGAGCTGGCGATCAACAGAATGGCTCAGGACCTGAGGTCGACAAGCAAGGAATGGACCAAGGAGACCAGAATGAAAGTCTTTGTCCTGGGAGAGAAAAGGGTGGAGGTGAGATGGTTCAAGTAGGGGTTAAAAAAATTAAGAAAAAATAAATAGGAATAGAAAAGGTAAAGAATATGAGCAAAGATGAAAGGACCTCTAATCCCCATATACACATACCTATTAAAATCCTATATAATTACACACAAATGTTCAAATGAATCAAGCTTAGAGAGGGCAAAAGAGTGAAAGACGGCTTCTGTCATACAGAGCAGAATAAGAAAAATGTTACATTTGAGAGTTCAAAAGCCAGCTTAAATCTCAAGAAATACAATGTTCCCACTCTAGGAAACTAATCATAGACATGCAATGCGCCTCACTCTTTAATCATTTTTTTTTAAATGCCCCCTATATGTCATATGCATGACATTATAATACATGTTTGAGCATATCAAAGGATGGATATGCATCCTGTGATATGACCACCATTTCAATATTAATGTGAGGCTGGTTTCTAACTTATGCCATGAGTTTTTGAAAAGGCTACTAAACACAAATGTATGAAGCTGATAACATATAACCACGTATAACCACGACCCCCCATACACAAAATGGTGACTTACTGAATTGACATTGGATGTGTAAAGCCAAGCTCTGCATTGAGCTCCCGTCTCTGTTGGTCCCAGCTGGGCACTCACTCTTGCAGTGTATGTGCGAGTTTCTTGGGGGGCGACCTCCTCTTCCTCTTGTTGAAGAGGATATAGCAGGTTGGAATAGAATGAGTATGGACGAGAAGCCATGTTCTTAAAGTGTATCTGGAGAAAGGACACAATACAGGTAAAATAGGTAGACACTTGCTTTGTGTGCATAAATATGTATATACTAGCGTATTGCCCGTCAAAAAATGACGGCAATCAGATGTGTAGGTTTTAAAAGTTGTTTAGTTATTAATATACATATGGAATTGTAAGGTAGCTAATGTTGTTTTCTGTGTACTACTGAAATATAGAATTCAAATTAATAAATTAATTTACGTATTTGTATGCATTGTGTTGAAGAGCTGGCAATCTGTGTTGATGTTGCTGCAGCATTAGTGGTGTGGAGGTGCTGTGTAAGCGTGATGAACGTGTGCAGTGTAATAGTGTGCGTGCGCGATCCGAAACCGTTAACGTAGCTGTGTACTTCTGCATTATCCTAAAATGGCGGATAATGTGTGGTATGCGTCTTAGCGGTTTATCGGTACATGTTTTCCGTGGTTATAGTGCTGTAGCCTCGTTTTCGTTTGGTTCGTCCGGCATTTTTTCTGCGGCGCTCATTGCCAAAGTACTACGGTTTAACGGCTCGCCTCGCTGTGCGATGCTCACCGGGCGATGAACGCCTGCGGCGCTCATCGCTAAGCCCGCTAAAGTACTATGGTTTAACAGTAAATATGGTCAAACGGTCAAATGAGGGTCAATAAAAATTAAATGTTGTGAAATTTGTTTGCCACACAACATGACACTACATTTGTCCCTTTTTTTTTTTCTTAAAATAAATACAATTTTTTTTTTTTTAATTTTAATTTTTGTAACTTGCAACTTTCATCAAATGTGTTGGTTTTTGCAGGAAATCCGATGTTGCGCGAGACAAAGGCGTTAAATCTGTGTTAATGCGTAAATCTGTAATTGGTTTTCGTAAAATGTACTCGCTACTGTCTTTTTACTCATTGCGCGGTTAATCCGCATCCTTTATCTCGTTGTTCTTCAAACACATACGTCTGTGGCTGTGTTTTACGCAGTTCGTAGTAGTATAGCCTCGTTTTCATTTTTTCCGGCGGCCATTTTTTTCTCGCTTAGCCGATTTTCGATCTTTGTAACTCGGCTAAATCGCCTGTAAATTGGAGTTCCAACTCACTTCCAGACGTCCTGCCTGGTTCCCCATGCTGTAAGTGACCTTTATTTTATTTTTTAGTGTGTATTTAGTGATTTTTTTAGTGTTTTGGTTCCGCCGCTTAAGTCGTAATTTTTTTCATGTCGTATTTTTTTTTCTAAGTGCTACGGTTTAACGGCTCGCCTCGCTACGCGATGCTCGCCTGCAATGAGCGCCTGCGCGAGGCTCGCCGGGCGATGAGCGCCTGTGGCACTCATCGCTAAGTCGTACGCACTACGCAACAGAGCGGTTTAACGGCTCTCATCGCTAAGTCGTACGCACTACGCAACGCAGCGTGACGACGAATCGTAGTTAGACAATTATAATATGTGATGTCTGTGCATGTGTGTTGTAATATAAGTTTAATTGCAATCTGTCCCAGTTATGATGCAAAGGACTAGGGCCCCCGTAACAATTCTGGGAAGACTACTTGCAGGTACGAGATTTTTGAAAAGTTAATTTCTGGAGTTATTCTTTGCCTTTCACAAAAAAGAAACCCCAAAAACTTACTGGCTTGCACCCAAGGTGGAATTGTCATATTTCTCTAGCTCTACCATGTGCTTGTAGCCTGCTCATAGGAGACTACAAGTCTGAATTTCAGTAGTTCCAATAGCAACGCTACAGAAAGGTAACCACTAACTTGAACACACTACACTAGTCCTAATATCCTCCTTAATCCTAATTGGGTAATGGGTTAAATAATAATAAAAACAAATGCAGATTCTTTTTCCACCTATCACTCCCTCAATACTACCCCTAAATGTCACACGATCCCCTGGGCCCCCTCAATACCCGCTAACCCTATGAGTATCCCACAACTAAAGTATAACCATGGGAGTCCATGTGGACCCCCTTGGCACAAAATATTAACCAAATATTTACCTGTTTCCAGAGATCCATGTGGACCCACATGGCTCCTAATAATAAAACATATACCATGTGGGTCTCAAATAATCATTGTGGTATACTAAGCTATGACCATGGGGATACCTCCTAGAGCAGTGGTCCCCAACCTGTTCAGCACCAGGGACTGTTTCCACTGAAGAAAACATTTTCATGGCCTGGGTGGGGGTATTATACTTAAATATATAATATATGAGCCAGAAGTGTGTGTATATATATATATATATATATATATATATAAATAAAATGTCTTTCTCTCTCTGTATATATATATATATATATATATATATATATATATATACAGTATATACATATATATATATATATATATTTATACTTATATACAGAGACAAAGAGACATTATATATATATATATATATATATAGATATAAATATATATATTTACACTTGTTTATACATATACACATATATATATATATATATATATATATATATATATATATACATACATATATATACACACATACACACACATACATTAATACTAAAATATATAATATACAAGCCAGAGGTGTGTGTGTGTATATATATATATATATATATATATATATATATAGTATATATATATATATTGTCTCTCACACATATATACACAGACATATATACGCACACCAACATACATATATATACACACATACATATTTACACACAAAAATTACGGGGCAATAAAATTTGAAGCCATGGCAATGCTGTTTGCCACACAATGTAAAGCTTTTTCTACTCTGAGGACCTTCGGCGCTCATTGGGAGCCTCTCCTCTCGTGTACTTTTGCTCCTCTGAGCACCTTCATCACTCATCAGATATATATTTATCTATATTTTTTAACTAATAATTCATTCATTAGTTACTTAATAAATGAATATACTTTACCTATTTGTAATTAATATCTCCAGCAATCAATAGCCTGAAGAGCTAACCATCTGTTTTTATTTTCCGGCAGCATACAATGTACAGTTTGAGTGTTGGTGCCCTGATGAGAAAGTGTAATGAATGTCCCAACTGTGCATTAGAAATAGGCTGCGTACGCGAGGGCAAACCGTTGGTTTAGTTTTGTAAATCGCCATTATCGATTCGTAATGTTATAAATGTATATAATAGTGTATTTTGTACCTCGTACGTTCCTGTGTGAAAGTGCTACGTGGTTGGCAGTGTTTTGACCGGTCCGGGGTCATGTAGCCTCATTTTAATTTAGCTTTTTCTCGCTTAGGCGATTTTCGAGTATCGAAACTCGGCCAAATCGACTTAAATTCATGTTCCACTTCACTCCTGCACGTCCTGGCTGTTCCCCCATGACGTGTGTGATGTTTTTGTTGTATTTTTTTTTTTGTGTGTATGTTGTGTGTTTTTATCGGTTTTTGCTTTGCGCAGTTTGTCCGTTAGCCTCGTATTTTTCCGATCTCGTATTTTCTTCCAAGTTCCGCGTCTCGTAATTTATTTTTCTAAGTCCCATGTTGGTCAATTGCTTGCAAACTGGCGAGCCCGCGTTTCTACGTGTTTGGTGGCTAAGTCCCTTCAGCGCTCATCGTACTGCCAGTTTTAGTGCTTGAACGGCTCGCCTCTATACGCGAGGCTCGAAGTGCTGCGAGTTAACGGCTTGCCTCGCTATGTGAGGCTCGCATGTGATGAGCGCCTTCGGCACTCATCGACTAAGTGCTGCAAGTTAACGGCTCGCAAGCGATGAGCGCCTAAGTCGTACGCAACATGCAAAGCGTAACAACGTCTCGTAGTTTGACAACTATTATATGTGATATATATATATATATATATATATATAAAATATATACATAAACATACACACACATACATAAATATACACATATTCATACACACATACATACATATACATAAGAAAATAACATGGAGAAAAAAGCGGCAACTAATAATATACATATGAGAAACACATTGATTCCAAAATAGGAGAGAGGGTAAAGAAACGGAACCCACAGCTCATACGGTTTGACCACGAGATTGTAAAAGCGTAACAATCAAGAAAAAAGGTCAAGGACATCCCAAATCATCGCTGAACAGGTGTGGTGTAAGCACAAAAAGTGAATTAAAATTTAACCTTTAATTGATATGTTAAAAGGGTATATGATAGAAAGAAAAAAAATATTGATAATGTGTTCTAACACAGGACCACAGAGCCTAAATAAGGTAATGTGACGAATAAGTGCTACCAAAAATTGTGGGGAAACAGGGAAGTGGAATATAGCCTCTAATCGTGGCTAAGAGAAGGCTATAAATTAGGAGAGTGAAAACCCCTGCGCCTAGATGGGATATAAGGGACAAGCACAATGGTGAGCACTGACAGACATAGTCGTGTCAAAAAACATAAAGCAACGTATGTGCCAATGTATACAATAATTCGTATAGTGCTCTCAATTGTGAATGTCCCAGGCCTTAGAACTCTAGATAAGTTGTTTCACAAATTGAATAGTCTCGCAAAAAACCTAAATCAGGTTGTGCTGCAAATAAATGCTAATAGAAAAAAGGAGATAAATATCTAGAGAAGGCTGGAGATAAAAGAATATAAAGACCTCTGCGCCTTACGGGGGATACAAGGGACAAGCACAATAGTGGGTACTAACAGACACAATCGTGTCACAAAGCAATATATGCGTCTATATGAACAAAAATACATACCCACCATTGTGAAGGTCCCGAGTCTCCAAACTCGAAAGTAAGCCTGTGTGTAAATTTCGCAGGCCAGCGCCGACCAGACGTGCGCGTACTTGCGCTCAAGCGCGTCCTGGCTCAGCGGGCCAAAAAGTGATCGCGCATGCGCTTGCCGGATCGCCCAACGCACGTTTCGCACTAGGAGGCTTCTACTGGGGCTGTATTGATGATGGTTACACCTACTATATATACCTGTGTATGGTAACATTAACCCTTCATGGGTCATATGAATCCTTAAAGGGGTAGACAAGAAAAATATGAACAAAATAAGAATAGACAGCAATCAGTTATAACTGGCAAACTGAATATATATAACTAGTAAAGTATGTGATACCTATGAGTAAATGTTGATTAGAGAATAAATCCAACAGAAAAAGGAAAGGAGATGAGGCTAAAAAAATAATGCAGAATATCAAAAAATGAGTGAAAATAGACAATAAGTGTCTAGAAGGGACAGCAAAATAAAAAAGTAAGTACTAGAAAGGCGAGGAGACCACTGATACTAAAGCAACGGATAAATAAATACTGACCTAATGTGGTCTTGTAATGTTGAATGAGAATAGTACTTGGAGAGAGGAAGGCTATTGGAGAAGTAATGAGACTAACCCCCCCTAGAGGGGAAGTGGGGAAAGTGTTAAAGAAATACAGTGTAATTAATGGCCTCATTGAGGCCTGACGGAGCCATGGAGTTAAAGAGGAAAATCCATTTGCTTTCTGCTTTTAAAAGGGCATTCTCCAGGTTACCTCCTCTTATGCCAAGGGAGATTTGTTGGACCATCCAACATTGCAATAGTGTAGGATCCGATTTGTGGAACTGAAAGAAATGTCTGGCGACCGATGTCAATTTCTTAAAATTTTCCAAGTCTTTCCTACTGTTTTTAATATTGCGAATGTGTTCTCCCAGGCGTTTACGCATCTCGCGTGTGGTCATGCCTACGTATTTCTTGGAGGGTTTACAGGGGCATTCAAGAACATATATGATTTGTTTAGAGCTACAACTAAAAAGTTGTGGGACAGAGTGTTGATGTCCAAAGTGATCTTTGAAAGTTGTCACATTTTTAATATGTGAACAAATGCTGCAGTGTGCACAGCGGTAATTGCCCTTGATTTTGTCCTTTTTGTTGGTCCGTTCTTTGATGAAATGACTCTTTACTAGCATATCCCCTAGCGAGGGAGAACGTTTCCAGCTTGTGGAAATACCATCTTTAAACCACAGGTTGAGGTCTTCATCAGTTTTCAGGATATGCAAGTGTTTGTGTAGTATATTAAGAATTTGCTTCCATTGTGCGTGATAGGATCCAATGAATCTGATCTGGTCATCAACGAGATATAGATAAAAAAGAAAGAGAAATCATACAGAATAAACGTAACAAAATGAACAGAGACATTAAGGATTTCGAGAAGGGACAAGTTTTTAATTGGAACCACAAGGACAAACGCTATAACTACAGAACTAGACAACCAAGAAGAAACAATTCTCTTAGAATGTCATCATCAGATTATGAATCATCTGCACCCGAAGAATCAGACAGCTCCAACACCAATTTGTCAAACAGGAGAGAACACACACAAGTGTCTTTTTTAGACAGGGGGCAAAGACGAGGTTATCCACCGGATCCAGCATGGAACAGGAGAGGTATGACCCAGGAAGAGGACGAGAGAGATTACGGCCCTGTGTGACTTATTGGCAGAAAATGAAGCAACATCAGCCCAGAAATCCTGTCCATTGGATAAGGGGACTCTAAATCTGAAGAAAAAATCCAAGTTCGTCCCTCCCATGCACATTTGTCCGCAAATTGACATATATACCAAACTTGTCATCAACGATCTAAATAAACTACCGACGATCCATGCATCTAACATCAGTAAACACGAACGAAGATGTATTGATGACATGAAATCATGGAAAGATGTCATAATCAAACCATCGGACAAAGGTGGCAATGTGGTACTATGGCCGAGTGAACAATATGTTGGGGAAGCCATAAGACAGTTATCGGACTCAAAATGTTACAAAAGGCTCTTAGAAGACCCTACTCAAGAATTTTCAACATCTTATCACAAAATCATCTCCGAAGCCTTGACAAATGGATTAATTTCTAAACGTGAATTTGAGTTTTTGGAGGTTGACAAACCGAAAATAGCAACACTATATTTACTTCCCAAAATTCATAAAAGGCTAGTCAATCCACCGGGCAGACCAATTGTATCCGGGAGAGGTAACTTGACAGAATCAGCTAGCAAATTTGTAGATGCTTCCATCAAGTCCTTTGTGATTAGTCTTCCATCTTACATACGAGACACAATGGACATCCTCAAAAAACTGGATGATATTGTACTCAACGAAACCACATATCTGGTAACTTGCGACGTCGAATCCTTGTATACATCAATCATCCCAGGAGAGGAATGAATTCATTATCCAACTTCTACATTTTGTTTTGACTCATAATTATTTTACATTTAATGATAAATTCTTCTTGCAACTGAGAGGTACAGCAATGGGCACTTCATGTGAACCAAATTATGCCAACCTCTATATGGGGTGGTGGGAGCATCAAATAGCTCTTGGAGATAACATGTATCAGTACACAGAGCATGTTCAGATCTGGTTAAGATACATAGACGACCTTTTCATATTGTGGGATGGTCCTAAAGAACTTTTGGATGAATATATGCAAAAACTGAATGACAATGATCTTAACCTTAGGTTAACATATCAAATGGATATGAACAAAGTAGACTTCCTTGATATTACCATCTCACGAGGATTCAACGGTCAACTTACAACAGATCTTTTCCGCAAAGAGACTGCCACAAATAGTGTATTACACAATGACAGTTTTCATCTTCCTTCAACTAAACGAAGCATACCCTTTGGGGAATTTATCCGCTTAAGGCGCAATTGCTCTCAAATAGAAATTTTCAACAAGAGAGCACAAGAATTGCGCGATCGCCTTAAATCAAGAGGATACAGTAACAGACACATCAAGAAGGCTTATCACTGTGCCCTCTATTTAGACCGAGATACCCTCCTAACACCTAAACCGAAGAAACTCGCTGATGACCAGATCAGATTCATTGGATCCTATCACGCACAATGGAAGCAAATTCTTAATATACTACACAAACACTTGCATATCCTGAAAACTGATGAAGACCTCAACCTGTGGTTTAAAGATGGTATTTCCACAAGCTGGAAACGTTCTCCCTCGCTAGGGGATATGCTAGTAAAGAGTCATTTCATCAAAGAACGGACCAACAAAAAGGACAAAATCAAGGGCAATTACCGCTGTGCACACTGCAGCATTTGTTCACATATTAAAAATGTGACAACTTTCAAAGATCACTTTGGACATCAACACTCTGTCCCACAACTTTTTAGTTGTAGCTCTAAACAAATCATATATGTTCTTGAATGCCCCTGTAAACCCTCCAAGAAATACGTAGGCATGACCACACGCGAGATGCGTAAACGCCTGGGAGAACACATTCGCAATATTAAAAACAGTAGGAAAGACTTGGAAAATTTTAAGAAATTGACATCGGTCGCCAGACATTTCTTTCAGTTCCACAAATCGGATCCTACACTATTGCAATGTTGGATGGTCCAACAAATCTCCCTTGGCATAAGAGGAGGTAACCTGGAGAATGCCCTTTTAAAAGCAGAAAGCAAATGGATTTTCCTCTTTAACTCCATGGCTCCGTCAGGCCTCAATGAGGCCATTAATTACACTGTATTTCTTTAACACTTTCCCCACTTCCCCTCTAGGGGGGGTTAGTCTCATTACTTCTCCAATAGCCTTCCTCTCTCCAAGTACTATTCTCATTCAACATTACAAGACCACATTAGGTCAGTATTTATTTATCCGTTGCTTTAGTATCAGTGGTCTCCTCGTCTTTCTAGTACTTACTTTTTTATTTTGCTGTCCCTTCTAGACACTTATTGTCTATTTTCACTCATTTTTTTGATATTCTGCATTATTTTTTTAGCCTCATCTCCTTTCCTTTTTCTGTTGGATTTATTCTCTAATCAACATTTACTCATAGGTATCACATACTTTACTAGTTATATATATTCAGTTTGCCAGTTATAACTGATTGCTGTCTATTCTTATTTTGTTCATATTTTTCTTGTCTACCCCTTTAAGGATTCATATGACCCATGAAGGGTTAATGTTACCATACACAGGTATATATAGTAGGTGTAACCATCATCAATACAGCCCCAGTAGAAGCCTCCTAGTGCGAAACGTGCGTTGGGCGATCCGGCAAGCGCATGCGCGATCACTTTTTGGCCCGCTGAGCCAGGACGAGCTTGAGCGCAAGTACGCGCACGTCTGGTCGGCGCTGGTCGCGATCAATACGCGAGCACGTCACCGACGAGTGACGCAGCGCTGCAGTACGCCAGCAAGCGGCGCGGAACACAAACGAACCTGCGAAATTTACACACAGGCTTACTTTCGAGTTTGGAGACTCGGGACCTTCACAATGGTGGGTACTTTATGTATTTTTGTTCATATAGACGCATATATTGCTTTGTGACACGATTGTGTCTGTTAGTACCCACTATTGTGCTTGTCCCTTGTATCCCCCGTAAGGCGCAGAGGTCTTTATATTCTTTTATCTCCAGCCTTCTCTAGATATTTATCTCCTTTTTTCTATTAGCATTTATTTGCAGCACAACCTGATTTAGGTTTTTTCCGAGACTATTCAATTTGTGAAACAACTTATCTAGAGTTCTAAGGCCTGGGACATTCACAATTGAGAGCACTATACGAATTATTGTATACATTGGCACATACGTTGCTTTATGTTTTTTGACACGACTATGTCTGTCAGTGCTCACCATTGTGCTTGTCCCTTATATCCCATCTAGGCACAGGGGTTTTCACTCTCCTAATTTATAGCCTTCTCTTAGCCACGATTAGAGGCTATATTCCACTTCCCTGTTTCCCCACAATTTTTGGTAGCACTTATTCGTCACATTACCTTATTTAGGCTCTGTGGTCCTGTGTTAGAACACATTATCAATATTTTTTTTCTTTCTATCATATACCCTTTTAACATATCAATTAAAGGTTAAATTTTAATTCACTTTTTGTGCTTACACCACACCTGTTCAGCGATGATTTGGGATGTCCTTGACCTTTTTTCTTGATTGTTACGCTTTTACAATCTCGTGGTCAAACCGTATGAGCTGTGGGTTCCGTTTCTTTACCCTCTCTCCTATTTTGGAATCAATGTGTTTCTCATATGTATATTATTAGTTGCCGCTTTTTTCTCCATGTTATTTTCATATTTTCTAGCAATTACCTTTACATATGAGCACATCCATTTAGTTCTCCTTTCTCTCTCTGTTCCAGCTTATCTTTGTAAATTGACAACGCTGGTGAAACCAAACCCCCCTTTTTTTCATATACATATACATAAATATACACACATCATACACACATACATATACACAAACAGGTCGTATTCAAAGTTATATTGCACATTATACAATGGTTAACTTCCAATCTGCTAATTCCTGTACTGTTTGAGTTGGCAGCCTCTCTGACCTCCTCCCTGTTACTACAGCAGGCAGGACCTCCATTGCTCCACTGCTGTCATTGGTAGCTATTTAGCACCAGAAGTTGAGCCCCTGGTCATTTCCTTCCTGCGCTCCTCCTCCTTCCTCCACAGTCTCCGCATGAGGAGGCAGAGCTGAACCTGATGTGAGCTGTCACAGCTCTTATCCCAGTCCGGCTCTGCAGCACACGGCCCGGCTGAACAGAAGCTGCAGACTGGTGCTGGGCCGCGGCCCTGGGTTTGGGGACCCCTGTCCTAGAGTACCCCTATGGTAGTAGAAAGGGTTCATAGGGACCTCAATGGTTAAACTTTAGATTACCATTGGATTCCATATGGACTGGCATGGTAAAGGGTTAATATTTGGTGCAATGGGTTTTTTATGATTATTTTATAGTTGTGGGGATACCGGGGCTCATAGGAGTAGCCTCTAGTAAGGGGTCATAGAGGGTAGCAGGTATTAAGGTGTGATCTAGGCATCACCTAGCTCCTGGGGTTGTGGGTATGAAGGGGGAATCCCAGAGAATACCCTGGCTCATAGGGGGTAACAGGTTTTGAAGAGGATCTCAGGGAGCCCCTGGCTCATAGGGATAGCAGGTATGAAGTGGGAATATCCAGGCTCATGGAGTGTAGCACATATTAATGGTGAAAGCCAGGGATCCTCTGACTCATACATTTTCAGCATTAACCCCTTAGTTGTGTTAGATTTGAGCAATCAAAGCCACAAATCCAACACAATTAAGCTTTGCGGAGTGCGTGGTGACTGCCGTTGGTTTTATTTTCAAAGTCCTGCATGTCTGGCGTTGTTGTTGTAAGTGTTAGTGTGTTCGGTGTGGTGTATTTTCTAAGTCCTGCGTGCCTGGCATTGTTCATGTAAGTGTTACTGTCTTCAGCGTTGTGTATTTTGTAAGTTTTGCGAGCCTGGCGTTGCTGAGCCTCGTTTGTGTGAAAGCACTGCTGGCTCGCTTCGTGAGGCTTGCGGTTGCACCCTCGCTTTGCGAAGGACACAACTGCATTACCAACATTGCAAACATTTACGAACAGTGCAAAGATCCACAACTATATATGTGATTGCAGGCACTCAAAAATAATTTGAGTAAACTTCAGAGAGATATGATATTATTACAGGATGTATGTGATTTTTATAATGGTTATGGGGCAGATACTTGGGCTTTAGAATTTAGGGACATTTCAAGCATTTGGATGGCATTCCTTGGAGGATAGATTTAAGAATGTGATGTGATAGCTTGGTGGTGATTTACAAGCAAACTTTATTAAGTTCAATTCCTAAGGGAGCCATGGAATGGAGGCCTAAGAAGACTACAGCTACAATGTTGACAGTGCCTAAAAGGTGTATTCTGTTAGAGAACCTAGAAATGGATATGCTACATGTGACATGTATGTTTGAATAATAACTGTAGTTTGGAAAAAAAGTTCACACACTTGTGAAATATGTAACAAAAAATAACATTATCAACTATTTAAACCATGAGCATAACCTTATTTCTTGAGAAAATCTTATATTTAGCTGATGTTGTTATGGTTGATTCTATCTTGCATAAATGGTGTGGCTTCAGCTTAAGGGAGAGGTTTATCATGTTAGGGATAACTACTTGGCAGTCTTTCAATAGAAATCAACAGAGATCTTAATTTTAATCCATAGTTCCTTCTATTTTTCCCAGGTTTCAAACATTGTTAAGACCAGTAAAAAGTAACTTTGTAGAAACAATTTGCACGTTATCAAGTCAATTTCTTTAAAAAAAAACTCACTATAGATATGACAATTCAGTGGCAATTGAAAGTTGTAAGTTGGAAGAAAAGCAAAGAGCTGCCCCAAAGAGAGTATTGCATGTCAGATGAAGCTAACCAGCAGATGAAATGCAGAAGTCAAGCAGTGGTCTGTAGTCAAGCATTACTTGTCTAGCAGTACTATCATAAAGCTCCCCAGAAGCATGAGGAAGGATTGTGAAGACTGGTTTGCCCAGGAGTATCTAAATTAAATACTTTGATACTATGAGCCCAGCAGTTTCCAGAAAGGCCAGTGTTCAAGTGTGCCTAACAGTACCACAATGGAAAGACAGACGTTTAATAAGCATAGTAATATCAGTGACCTTTTAAGCAATGGAACACCTCATACACTGCCTTCCTTCATCATACATTGCCTCACTAATATCCCTTCTGTCCTACAAAACCCCTTGCACACCAAATCCCGAACCATACTGCAGTCCCATTCCTATCCTCTGTCCAGTCTCGCTTCTGCTTTCTAACTCCTTGCATTCTTCACTGCAATAAGTTCGAACCTCCACAGTTTCTAAACCTGTACACATTTCACACTTCCCTGAAGTTAATTTCTTCTCTCTCTCCCTTTCTTTTCTGTATGGTCTTTTGAATAAAACTTTATAATGAACAAAGTGATTATAGGAAGCAAAAATTATAAACACAAATTGTATGCAATTGTTTTGTCCTGCATTACTCCATTTCTTTCATCAGTTGATGAACTTTCTCAGGATGGTGCATCCTTGTAAACTAATGAGCCTTCCATTAACCATGTGGAGTAATGGCAGTTTTGTAGAATCCAAAATGGTAGATTCTAGAGCAGCATACATCCATATAAAAGATAATACATTCTAGGCTGTATTTTTGTACATTCTAAAAATATCTTACCTTTTTGTCAAGTGTAATTCTTCAAAAACAGTATTATTTAAGTATATGACTCAAGCCTCACTCTTCTGTGTCTCTTATAATTTTATATAGAAGCAAGCAAGATAGTATTGCTTTAAGGTTCAACTTCCAGTCCCTCCAAATTTTGCAATTTCATTTTTATGAATGTTTGAACCAATGCTATCAGATTTTGTGATTTCTAGCCTCACCATTTCTCAGATCTTAGACAATCCCTTGACTTACGAGAGAGTTTAAAACAAAGTAGTGAAGGTTACTGGCGGGAAAGGGCCCCTTGGAACTAAGTATGTAAGAATCTTAATTATCAAAAAGTACTGGACCTGGGCAGATTAATGGCCAGCGGTGTAAAAAATACTATTGCAAAACTGGGAGAGACAGAAAAGAACACCTTTGGACCTGACCAATTAATGATTAACCAAAATAGTTAACCAAAATGTTAATTAGTACATATTCTATAAGAGCACAATGTCTTATACAGTGGATAAGTCCTAATATTCCAGGTACTTCAATAATGCATATGAGCAGCAGCCTCAATACCAGCATATACATAGATATACATTCAGCAATAGTCCTGTACAGGGTAGCTGCTTTATTATGGTGCCTGGGTATATATTGTGAAACGTTACACTGTTGCCCTATCTACTCCTGTTGTAGTGGAGATTGGGGACCCACTACTTACCCCCTGTCCCTAAATGCAACAACTAACTGGCCCTATACTGTATTGCCTAGGACTAACCCCCAAGCTACTCACTCACCCTACAGGACACTGGATTCAGTCATCTGGGCGTCTGTAGGTTCTGTTGCACAATGAAGATTGAGTTGTAAGGGAATCCTGCGCGCTCTGATGACGTCACAGGTGTTGGACAGGAGCTACAGCTGGATCTGATGCATGCGTTTCGTCAATGGCTTCAACAGAGGAGTATAGGGCCAGTTAGTTTTTGCATTTAGGGAAATGGGGTAAGTAGTGGGTCCCCAAACTCCACTACAACACAAGTAGATAGAGCCACAGTGTAACGTTTCACAATACATCCCCAGTTGGCACCATAATATAGCAGCTACCCTGTACATTACTGAATGTATATCTATGTATATGCTGGTATTGAGGCTGCTGCTCATATGCATTATTGAAGTACCTAGAATATTAGGACGTATCCACTGTATAAGACATTGTGCTCTTATAGAATATTTACTAATTTACATTTTGGTTAACGATTTGCATATCTGATATATTCCTGCCTCAAACCTGTGTACTCCTATTTGCTCTGACCCAGTGGCCAATTTTACACAGATACTCTATGCCCAGGAGGTATGGTGTATGACAGGAACGCTATTGTTTTTACAATCGATATATTTGTTACTCTATGCACTTTACTTTTTAATCAACTTCAATAAAAGTTATATTTTATTTATATGGCATCTTACTGGTCCTTATTTCATCTAAAGAATCAGACTTACAATTTTGGGAATCACTAATTAGTCAGGTTTAAAGGTGTTCTTTTCTGTCTCTCCCAGTTTTGCAATTACAAGAGAGTTTAGCACTGAGGAATAATCTTCCCATGATCAACCAGAAAGGCAGAGATGTATTTCTTAATCCAGACTACTCTACAATATTGGAACCACACTGAGAGACAGAGAGTACAACAATTCAACATTCAGTATCCAAAACCTAATTCCAGGTGACAAGATTTCTGTTCCCACATATATATTCTCTGCCAAAACTGATTCTGAGCAGATGTTCCAGAGAAACATCATTAAAACAAAAGATATAAACCTGGTATCCCTCCTACGTTCATCACATGTTCTAGCTGAAAATAAGTACCTAACATAATGTGTCAGTCATGAGCAAAATCAAAAAACACATATTGGCCAAAAAACGTATAACACTATCATCTCTTTTGGTTCTTAGTTTATATCAAGACTTCATTTGATCCTTGTATCCTAACAGAACAGAGGAGCTAGACTGAAAATTCTGCTTAGATGTTGACTGGTATATAAATATGAGGCTTCCACTTTTTTCAAATACTTTTTCTTTTTGTAATTAAAATAAAATACAAATAATTAACAATTATGTTGTAGATATACATAAATACAGATATTTATTTGTTCTTTTATATAACATTAACAGTGATAAATAAAAAAACAGTTAAGAGGAAGAACAGGAATAGTGGGGTAATTTAAGAAATGATTCATTTTCTATTTCTTCAAAATTATTTAGGTTCTTATATTATTAATTAATTTATTTTTGTCTATTTTCAGTGTCCAAATGTTCCAACAGGATACCCATTTTTTAATTTTCCTTTTATAACTGCCGATATCATGTACATTGTGTGTATACATGTATTATTGTTTTATCTCTTCTATAGTGGGTTGATCTGATTGCCAGTTTTTAGTTATGGTAATTCTAAAATAGCTAAAATATTTGATTCATTAGGAGTTGTGTGTCGTTTGATATATTTGATAAAGGTAATCTTAAGAATGCCTCTCGTTTTCTAGTGATAGAGAATCCTGTGAGTGTTTCTAATATTGAATATGTTTCTTCCCATAGTTGTGAGATTTTAGGACATTTCCATAGAGCATATTTTAGAGTTCCAGCTACATCACAGCCTCTGAAGCATTTATCATTAAATAATGGATTTCATTTCTGTAATCCTACTGGAGTAAGATACCATTTCATTAATGTTGTATAGTCGTTTTCTCTTAAATTCATATTGTGAAGAATTATTTAAATTTGAAATTATTTTATCACATTTTTCATTTAGATGAGATGAGAGATTGCTCGCAGAGAAAGCTGTTTGCAGTCAGAAGACTGCTGTGTTCCAGAGATTGATTGCAGAGAAAGCTGTGTTCCAGGGATTGCTCGCAGAGAAAGCTGTGTTCCAGAGATTGCTCGCAGAGAAAGCTGTGTTCCAGAGATTGCTTGCAGAGAAAGCTGTTTGCAGTCAGAAGACGTGAGTAAAGGATTATATTTTCCTTACAAGAGCCTGTGTAAAGTAACCCCAGGGAGAAGGCAGCAGTATAACTGCAAACTGGAAAGAGTTTCTCAAAAGACTGTTTAAGGGTCCCTGGAGGTTGGAGCATTTCAGAGAGACTGGTGGAGCGAATGCTCCCCTTTCTACTGAGGAAGATATTTGAAATAGAACTATGTGGTTTGTTATACCTTTGGCTGATGTAAGCCATAATGTGGTGTACTTTTTGGACTTTTAATAAAAAGTTTAAAAGACAACATGAACTTCTTGCTGTTAATCTAGAGGGTAGCAGGTCAAACTACCACAACTGGTGTCAGCAGTTTGATCCAGGTGCTTGTACCAAAGGACAACCCATGTGTCCAAATGGAGAAGGCAGTAAAAGCCCTAATGCTGTCTACAGCAGGAAATGAACAGACAAGCGGAAGTGGACAGAGTCCACCTGAGAGACATTTTAGAAGCACAGAAAGTGCAGCTGCAGCAATTGAGATCTACAGAGAACATTGTGGTTTCAAAGTCAAGTGGGGTCATGAATCCCAATCACTTCCTATAGAAAATGACCGCTCAGGATGATGTAGAAACATACCTCCTGAATTTCGAGAAGATTGCCACTAGGGAAGGCTGGCCTAAACAGCACTGGGCCACAGTACTGGGTCCCTATCTTTGTGGAGAAGCTCAGAAAGCATATATGGTTGTATTATTGTACCCTGAAGGAAGAGATCCTTAAACGAATCGGAGTAAAAAGAGTACAGAGATTGCACTCCTGGGATTTTTTTTATGAACCTGCTTAACGCTATCCAAGGGGCAGGTTTGTCCACCCAAATTTAAAAAGCAGTTTCCTTGATAAGGGAAGGCAAACCAAACCTGATGAAGAGAGAAATCAGGAGTTAGAGACCTGGTGGATGGCAGAGAGAGTGCAAAAAAAACACCAAGAGAGCATCAAAAAAGACTGCAGAGAGCACAAGAGAGACCGCAGGAGCTGCTAAACAAACCGCAAAGACGTCGAGAGAGACCACAGACACGTCGAGAGAGACCGCAGAGACGGCGAGAGAGACCGCAGAGATGGCAAAAGAGACTGCAGAGAGCACAAGAGAGACCGCAGGAGCTGCTAAACAAAACGCAGAGCAGCCGAGAGAGACCGCAGAGCAGGCGAGAGAGACAGCAGAGACGGCAAAAGAGACCGCAGAGACGGCAAAAGAGACCGCTGAGACGGCAAAAGAGACCGCAGAGACGGCAAAAGAGACCGCTGAGACGGCAAAAGAGACCGCTGAGACGGCAAAAAAGACCGCTGGTACGGCCAAAGAGACTGCAGAGAGAGCAAGTGAGACTGCAGACAGCACCAAAAAGACTGCAGAGAGAGCACGTGAGACTGCAGACAGCACCAAAGAGACTGCAGAGAGAGCACGTGAGACTGCAGACAACACCAAAGAGACTGCAGAGAGAGCATGTGAGACTGCAGACAGCACCAAAGAGACTGCAGAGAGAGCACGTGAGACTGCAGACAGCACCAAAGAGACTGCAGAGAGAGCACGTGAGACAGCAGACAGCACCAAAGAGACTGCAGAGAGAACAAGTGAGACAGCAGACAGCACCAAAGAGACTGCAGAGAGAACAAGTGAGTCTTCTGAGAAAGTAACAGAGAATGAAACTAGCGAATGCAAATGCTTGATAAAGATCTCTGACCAAGAGAAAGTGGAGATCAAACAGATGATTGCAGCCAGTATTCTTACTAAGGAAGAATGTCCTAATTTTGAGGGAGAAACTGGAATCCTTACTAAAGGGAAAGTTCTGAAAGATAAGAATCTGGAGACTGAGTTGGTGAAGAAGGAACCACTGTCCCGGACAGGACATATGAAGCAGAGCATGGAGATGGGTCCGACTAAAATTGTAAAGCTTTCAGAGATATATCTGTCTCCCTGTGCCAATAAAACAACGTGATATGGACAAGGAGAGGCAAGAAAGGAAACCAGTCCAGCAAGAGGTAAAGATGAGCTCTATTCTAGTAGGACTGAAAAAGCCTGACATGGAAGACAGGCAAATTGTTACTAATATGAGGGGTGTCAGGATGATGCCAGATTACATTCCTAAATGGCGGAGGAAGCCTACATTTGAGGACTACAGCGTGTCCTACAGAAATGATCATATATATATGTATATATATATATTTCTTCTAGATTCCTTATGGAATAATCATAATGGAGTAAGCCAAGAACCTTCCATTAATAAATGTGTGTGATATACATTGTTGGATATTTTTTATATTGATTTTGAATTGTTCCACAACACTTGTTGTTTTAAAATATTTTCAATTTCAATTTCTACCCAACATGGTGGTGAATTTTTAATAAACCATTTGGTCAATTGGGTTAGACTAGTTGCTCTATAAAATGTTAGAAGATCAGCGGTTGATAACCAGTCTTTTTCTTGGAAGCTATCATAGTCCCGCTGATTACTCTTGGGTTTTTTATGATTCCAAATAAAATGAAGATTGCTTTTTGTAGCTTTAAAATGTCATTAGTTTTAATTGTTGTTGGAATTGTCTGACATAAATACATACAGTACGTTTGGGTAGTGTATTTTTTTTTTTTACTTTACTGAGTAAATTCTACCTAGCCAAGACATTGTATGTGTATTCCTAGTATTTAAATCATTTAATAGATTTTAAAGTATATTTGGGTAGTTCACGTTATAGGCCAATTTATTACACTTAGGGGTATAAATGCCTAGGTATTTTATGTAATGTTGTAACCATTTAAAAAAAAATGCAGTTCTATAAAAAAAAATGTTTCCTTTGGGAGTGAGATATTTAATGCTTTACTTTTATTTGTTTTTACTTAAAATCTTGAAATGTTTCTGAATTACTTCAATAAATCTAAAAGGTTAGGGATGCTAATTAATGGTTTTGTAAGTGTTAATAATATATCATCCACAAAGAGCCTTCATTTTATTCTTTATCATCAATTTTTACACCTGTAATATTTGGATATTTTCTTCTTTCCATAGCAAGTGGTTCAATACATAATGCAAAAATTAAAGAGGAAATTAGACATCCTTGTCTAGTCCCTCTTATAATGTTAAATAATTTTGAACAATGGCCTTGATAAAATATGTAAGTTTAGGGAAAGAAAGTCATATTGCTTTTTAAGAATTTATCACAGATCCAACATTTTGTAACGTTTCATACCTATAGATGCAATCTATCCTATCAAAAGCTTTTTTAGCATCTAAGGTCAAAAGTTTTGCTGGTATTATCTGTGGCTTCTCTACCTCGTATAAAGCCTACTTGATCAGGGTGAATCATATTCGGAAGAAGCGATGCTAGTGTGTTAGCTAATATCTTTGAGTACATTTTAAGGACAGTATTTATTAGTGAGATTTGTCTATAGCTTTGAAAATTGGTCAGATGTTTCCTTCTTTATGTATAACTATGATTTTAGCTTCTAATAATTAAATGTTTTTGGTGTTCCTAACATAATAATATCATTAAATAATATTTTTAGTTGGAGTAAAAGAATATCTAAGCATTGTTTATAGTAATAATTTGTAAATCCATCTGGTCCTGGGGCTTTAGTAGATTTTATAGCTTCTTTGATTTATTCAGTTGCATTTCAATCTAAGGATTCTTTATCTGTGTTTGTAAATTTTAAGTCTGAGAGAAATTAATTATTTTTTTTAGAAATTATTGGTTGAACCAGAATGAGGTTTAGCTGTGTATAATTCTGTATAAAATTTTCGCAAAGGTATCAGTAATTAATTTTGGTTGATCTGGTTTTGGTTGAAATAAAATAATCTGCTTTTTGTTGTCTAAGTTTACGGGCTAGCATTGAATCAGATTTATTAGAGAAAGTGAAAAATTTTAATTGAGTATTGTTATACCTTTTTTTGTAATTTCTCAATTAATTTAAATGTAACATTACGTTTTTTTTCGGGGGTTTTTCAGATTTTGTGTTCTGAAATAATTTTTGTAAATTTTAATTGTTTTCATTAGTTCATTAATTAGTTTCATTTCTAATTTTTTGTTCTTTATCCCAATTGGATCTGCAACTAAAACTCAAATTTTACCGTGACTGAAACTGAAAATCTCCACTTCATAACTTCAAAAACTGTGAAGCAGACCAAGCATAAATAACCAACCAGACCCTATCAACCCCATTCAAAATATGTTATTTTTTTAAGTTTGAAACCTTACCAGACCTTAGACAGACCATCTCAGCTAGTGTGCATTACATTAGCAATACATACTGATATCTTTAAAAACCTCAACACTAGTTTTTGCAAGTCAACAGTTTGCAGAATGCTTCACAAACATGAAGATAGACACGTCATAGCTGAGAGGTCTGACAAATCACAGTCTATTGGAGAAGAAATCACCAACCCACTCCAGTGACTCTGCTAAGATAACCTTATGGCACTGGAAGATGAGATCCTCGAGTCAGAAGGAGCCTACCACATTACTGGGAAAGAGCAGACAGCAAGTATGAGTAGCACCAGATCTAATAAAGTGGTTGGGCCAAAGCCAAAAGGACACCAAGCTGTGGATGTGTTTAGAGGAGACAGGAAAGTCTGCTGCTGCAAAGAATAATCCAGCATAAGAACCTAGAATGTTAAAACTATGAACCAAGGCAACCTGGATGTGGTCAAACATGAGATGACATGGTTAAACATTGTAGTAGAGGTAAAGAATAGATTTAAGGGACTAGACATGGAAGATAGAATGCCTGAAGAATTTTGGACCGAAGTTTGGTAAATTATCCAGTAAACAGCAATAAAGAATATCGCCAAAAGAAAGAAAACTAAGAAGAGAAACTGGTTGTGTGATGAGGCTTTGAAAGTAGCGCAGGAAAGAAGGAAAGTGAAAGGTAGTGGAGATAGAGAAAGATTTGTCAAACTGAATGTAGAATTCCCCAGGATAATAAGAAGAGACAAGGAGACATCATATAAATGCGCAATGTAAAAGGATAGAAGATGGTAACAGAATGGGAAAGTCAAGAGATCTCTTCATGAAAATTGGGGATCTCAAAGGAATTTTTCATGCCACAGTGGGTGTGATAAAAGACAAAAATGGTTAGGACTTAATATAAGCAGGTCAGATAAAGAAGAGGTGGCAAGAATAAAACCTTACCGGTACCCTCTTTCTCCACCTTCCTTTGGCAGCTATTTCTATATCATCAGGAATACTCAGTTTGATTACATTACATTTAAGAATACACTGAATACCTATACCAGAAGGATGACCCTAATAGTTTGTCTAATGAGCAGGAGCCAGTCATCTTGGAGAGTGAAATAAGATGGACCCTAGGAAGGCTTGCTGATAACAAGGCTACCAGAGTTGATGTAATCCCAGCTGAACTATTTAAAATACTAATAGAATTAGGCTTTGAAAGTGTTTCTTGTATTATATGAACAATTTTAGAATACTCAACAGTGGCCAATAGACTGGAAAAGGACAGTCTACATCCCAATCCCAAAAAAGGAAGTCCCAAAGAGTGCTCCAGTTATCAAACAAATTGCACTCATTTCACAGCCAGCAAGATCCAACAATATATATACCGGAAAATACCAGATGTGCAAGCCAGCTCCCGCAGAGCAAGAGGCACAAGAGGTCCAATTGTTAATGTCTGATTAGATAATAGAGAAGGCAAGAGAGTTCTAGAAAAACATTTACCTCTGCTTCATAGACTATTCTAATGCCTTTAACTGTGTGAATCACAACAAAATGTGGCAAGTTCTTAAAGAGAGGGGAGTACCAGATCATCTCATCTGCCTCCTAAGTAATCTGCATGTGGACCAAGGAGCCATGGTCAGAACCAAACATAAAACAACAAAAGTGGTTCAAGATTGGGAAAAGAATACAACTTATAAGAGGCGTACATCACACGTAAGGCCAGTTGGATGAATACAAAGCTGGGATCAATATTGCTGGAAGAAATATTAACAACCTCAGATACAGAGATGATACTACTCTTATTTTACTGGGATCCAAGATCTCTTCAGATGGTGACTGTAGCCATGAAATTAAAAGACATATGCTTCTGAGAAGGAGAGATTTGTTAAGCTTCGACAAGCTAGTAAAAAGTAAAGATATTACATTATCAACAAAGGTCCCCATTGTTAATACTATGATATTCCCAATAGTAACATACGGATGCGAGAGCTGGACCATAAAGAAGTCTGAGCGCCATAAAATACATGCCTTTGATATATGGTGTAGGAGAAAACTGCTTAGAGTCACTTGGACCGCTTGAATATCCAATAAATCAATACTTCAAGAAATCAAGCCAAACTGTTCACTGGAAGGTATGATCATGAGGCTGAAGGTCAAATATTTTGCCATATCATGAGAAGAACTTATTCCCTAGAGAAGACTCTGATGCTGGGAAAGTTTGAAGGCAAACAAAGACTAACACTATTTGTATTGCTGTCAGAACTCTCTCAATACACAACTCTCTCAATACAGAAAAGTATTGCAGTATACGGTGATATACAGTATCTCACAAAAGTGAGTACACCCCTTTTTGTAAATATTTTATTAAATGTTATCATGTGACAACACTGAAGAAATGACACTCTACCCACTGTAATTATGAGTCAGTCCATTGGCAACCTCACTCAGTGTACATTCTGTCATATGTATGCACTACTGGAACAGATGATCCAGGGTCCATACCTCTTACAGGTGTGAGCATGTTGCCTCTCTGGAAGCTCAGATTGGAGAACTGAAGAGGAGAATTGCAGCATTTAGTGTTATTGCTCCACTGGAAAGGGGGTTGGTGCTCACGGTGCACAGTTTAGATGGGCCTAGCATAGAGGGAGGAGCTGGATCTAGTGAGGATGTCCAGAGACATAGTTGGGTTAAAGTTAAAAGGGGAAGCAGGGGGAACAGGAGCAGGAGGGAGGCCAGTTCTGAGTTGCCAAGCACCAACAGATTTGCCAGATTGAGTGAAACTGTTGGGGATGTTCATTCAGGAATGGCAATGCCAGATAGAGCTGTTACCTCTAACAGCCGGGAGTTTAGTTCTACTGGAGGAATGGGAGGGGAGAATAGGCAGATTCTGGTGGTTGGGGACTCTATTATTAGGAAGATAGACAGGGTGATTTGTCACCCAGATCCCAGCAATCGAACAGTTTGCTGTCTCCCGGGTGCTTAAAGGCAAGAACCTCCAAGGTAGTATTTTCTGAGATACTACCATGGCCACGTGCTTGCCCAGGGAGGCAGAATGAGCTTAGGGAGGTTAATGCGTGGCTAAAAATGTGGTGCATTAAGGGGGGGGTTTGGGTTTTTTGAGCACTGGGCCGACTTCCCACTAGGGTACAATCTCTATAGCATGGATGGATTGCACCTTAATGATGAGGGAGCTTTTCTGCTAGGGGATAGGATGGTAGAACACTGGGGGAGTTTTTAAACTTGTAGGTGGGGGGATGGACGAGATAGAAGCAAGGGGGTAGTAAGTGTAGAGGGGCTAAGGAACTTATTAACTAGTCATGGGGAAGGAGATGTTGGAGGGGGAGTACAGTCAATCGGGAGATATTGCTAAGTAACTCAAGTACAGTGGCAGGCACTTCAGAACTACAGACTCATAAGATAAGGCGTATGCATGCTAATGCCAGAAGCTTGCCAGGAAAATGGAAGAGTTAGAATTATTAGCAGTTAATGAGAAACAGGATTTAATAGGCATTACTGAAACGTGGTGTGGATGAATCTCATGACTGGACTGTTAATCTGGATGGTTATAACCTATTTAGGAAAGATAGAGGCAATGGTAAAAGAGGAGGAGGGATTTGTCTGTATGTTAAGCCTGAATTTAAGCCTATAGTCAGAGAAGATATTTATGCTGGAACTAGCGGTAATGTAGAATGTTTGTGGATAGAGTTAAATAGCGGAGGAGCAAATTTTAAAAGATTATTGGTAGGAGTACGCTATAAACCCCCAAATATTATTGAAAGTTAGGAAATACAATTATTGTTACAGATTGGAGATGCAGCTAAACATGGGCAAGTTCCAATAATGGGAGATTTTAATTACCCTGAAATAAACTGGATAAATGAGACCAGCAGTTCATCTAAGGGGAACAGGTTCTTGAGTACACTCATAGTTTATTATCTGGTCCAGGTTATACAAGAACCTACTAGAAATGAGGCTATCTTAAATTTAGTTACCACAAATAATATTTATATCGTATCAAATGTGGAAATAGGGCAACCTTTGGGAAACAGTGATCACAACACAGTCTCATTTGAGATTGAATAAAAAAAAACATAACTGGAGGGGGCTAACAAAAACTCTTAATTTTAAAAGGGCAGATTTTATCTATGGGCAGTGATACAACGTATAGACTGGGACAGAGAACTGACAGGTAAAAATACTGAACATAAATGGACAACGTTCAAATCCTTACTAAATAAACATACTTATCAACATATACCATGTGGAAATAAAAGTAGAAGGAGTAAATCACAACCCATGTGGCTTAGCAATGAATTAAAGATGAAGCGGAGGAGTAAAAAACAAGCTTTTAAATTATACAAACAAGGGGGGCCAGAGACTGCTTCACGCAAGTACAAGGAAATCAACAAGGCTTGCAAAAGGGCTATTAGACTGGCTAAAATCGAAAATGAAAAGTTAGTTGCAAAGGAGAGTAAGACTAACCCTTAAATATTTTTTTAAATATATTAATGGGAAGAAGGCGAGGAAGGAAGCTATAGGAACATTACAATGTGACACAGGCCATCTGATAATTAGTGACCAGGAAAAGGCAGATGAGCTAAGTAGGTTATTTTGTTCGGTATACACAAGGGAGGAACCAGTGGTTGGGTCACTGCAACATAATGTGTCTACACTTCCTTCACCAACTGACTGGTTATCGCAGGAAGAAATCCAAAAGAGGTTGGAAAAAGTAAATGTAATAAAGCCCTAGGTACTGATGGAATACATTCAAAGGTACTGAGGGAACTGGGTTCTGTAATAGCCAAACCACTATATCTAATTTTTCAGGATTTACTCAAAACAGGGTCTCTACCGGATGACTGGAGAAAGGCAGAGGTGATACTTATATTCAAGAAGGGAGCAAGAGCAAATCCGGGGAATTATAGACCAGTGAGCCTCACTTCAGTAGTGGGAAAGCTTTTAGAAGGGTTAATAAGGGATAATATACAGGAATATATCTATGCAAACAGGATTATAAGTAGGAGCCAACATGTATTTATGAAGAATAGGTCATGTCAAACAAACCTTATTAGTTGCTATGAGGAGGTTAGTAGGAACTTGGACCAAGGCAACTCAGTGGATGTAGTCTATTTGGATTTTTCAAAGGCTTTTGATACAGTACCACATGGGAGACTATTGAGCAAAATAAGGGATACAGGAATTGCCATAAATATTTGCTTATGGCTTGAGAGCTGGCTAAAAGACAGGAAGCAAAGGGTTGTTGTAAATGGAACATACTCTGATTGGACTAATGTGATAAGTGGGGTTCCTCAGGGCTCAATATTAGTTCCCCTCCTTTTAAACATATTTATTAATGACTTGGAAGTGGAATTGGAGTGTGGTGTCTCCATTTTTGCTGATGACACAAAGTTGTGCAAGGTAATTCAATCAGAAAATTATGTACTTTCCCTCCAAAGGGATCTGCATAAATTAGAGGAATGGGCATCTAAGTGGCAGATGAGCTTTAATGTATAAATGTAAAGTTAGGCATCTGGGAAGAAAAATAGTCATGCAATTTATAATGGAGCAAATCTAGCGGTATCAGATATTGAACGGGATATTAACAGTGCTTAATGTCAAGCAGCATCTGCAAAAGCAAGTAAAATATTAGCATGTATTAAGAAGGGTATAGAAGCAAGGGAAGCAAATATAATTCTCCCACTATACAAATCCCTAGTATGCCCTCATTTTGAATAATTAGTACAATTTTGGGCACCACTACATAAAAAGGACATTTTAGAGCTGTAAAATGTACAGAGAAGGGCAACAAAGCTAATAAAGGGAATGGAGGGGCTAAGTTATAAAGAAAGACTAACAAAATTAAACTTATTTACTCTAGAAAAAAGGCGTCTAAGAAGGGGTATGATTACCTTATATAAATATATCCAGGGTCAATATATGGCTTTGTCAAGGGAACTTTTTGTGCCAAGAAGTTTTAATCTGACAAGGGGACATCCTTTGAGATTAGAAATAAAAAGATTTCACCTTAAGGAAAGAAAAGGGTTCTTCACAGTAAGGGTGGTTAATCTGTGGAATTCTCTACCAAAGGAGGTAGTGACAGCTGATTTGATAGATAGCTTTAAAAAGGGATTGAATATATTTTTAATTCAAAAGGGCATTAATGCCCTTTTTATTTTTAAATAAAAAGGGCATTAAGGGCTATCCTGGATAAATAGAGCGGGAGTATTGATCCAGGGATGAATTCAATCTCCAGTATCTGCATGAGTGCTTCTGACACTGGGGAGCTACAGTTCATTGAGGGAACCATGAATGCCAACATGTACTGTGACATACTGAAGCAGAGCATGATCCCCTCCCTTCGGAGACTGGGCTGCAGGGCAGTATTCCAACATGATAACAACCCCAAACACACCTCCAAGATGACCACTGCCTTGCTAAAAAATCTGAGGGTAAAGGTGATGGACTGGCCAAGCATGTCACCAGATCTAAACCCTATTGAGCATCTGTGGGGCATCCTCAAACAGAAGGTGGGGGAGTGCAAGGGTTTCTAACATCCATTAGTTCTGTTAAGCCATCATGGAGGAGTGGAAGAGGACTCCAGTGGCAACCAGTGAAGCTCTGGTGAACTCCATGCCCATGAGGGTTAAGGCAGTGCTTTAAAATAATGGTGGCCACACAAAATATTGACACTTTGGGTGCAATTTGGACATTTCCACTTAGGGGTGTACTCACTTTTGTTGCCAATGGTTTAGACATTAATGGCTGTGTGTTACATTATTTTGAGGGGACAGCAATTTTACACTGTTATACAGTCTGTACACTTACTACTTTACATTGTAGAAGAGTGTAATTTCTTCAGTGTTGTCACATGAAAAGATATAATAAAATATTTACAAAAATTTGAGGGGTGTACTAACTTTTGTGAGATACTGTAGTTATTTCTATAACTAGCAGATGAACACTCCTACTATGATTTTCCAAAGTGGAGAACCTCCAATCGTCACATCTTGTCACATGGAGTATTCCACTGACTTTCAAAATCAGACATAAGAGACACCTTCAAATTACTTTCCATGAGTCTGATCAATGGCACATCCATGTTGTCCAGTGGAGCAATGAACACTTATTTGCCAACTGTCTCACATTCAGATTTCACAGCTACCCTTTACATTTACAGTAAGCTTTCTAACTCTTCATTGACCTCCACATACATTTCACCTCAGATATAACTAAAGGACCCAGACATTCCTTCACGCTTCTGGGCATCAAACTCTGCACAAGAAAAAATGGAAGACAAATTATCTCCAGAGAAATTCCGTTGCTTACAACAAAATACTTCTACTTTCTGAGCTGAATCTGCAACCTCCAGAACTGATATATAATCCCACCATGGATGCCTTAATTACACCACGTAAATTATTTCCCAAGGATGTTCCTTCATTAATCATACACTGTACCTCCGCACTCCTAATCACAATATATCAGCTCTTACTAAAGTCAGCTCCATTGCTAAAACAAGCTACTATTCATGTCCAGATTCTGATAAACTGGAATGAATGGCCTCTAGTTTTATGTAGACAATACTGGGGCTCTCTCATTCTTCAAAAATACACCTCTAGTAATCACTTCACACTTAAATTTCAGACTATGGTGTAAGTCTTTATCAAAGACAGTGACTTGTTTGGCTGTAGACAGCTCCTTGTCATGGTGACCAAAGGCATGTTTATTTAACAAAAAATGTGCAATAATAATCGCTAGAACTTCCTGTTTATTATTTGCTATAAATATGGGGACCTTGCTGCTCTGCACGGACACTTGCAACATTGAAAGATCTTTGCTATTCTGATGAGCCAATCATTTCAGTTGGGTCCCTCAACCTTGCCGACGCTAAGTATAACAAAAATTGCTATGATTATTATTACTTTTGTGTTGTGTTGTCAGAGTTGAATACATACACGGATTCATAGGTATATTATATTTCTTGTGAAATCCAGAAAGTTTCCAAGTCCATTTAAATTAGAATTTAAATTGACTGACTCTGTTGGCCAGTACTGTAAATACTAGAAGGAATATTAGGGTTGGGGTTATTTTCTAAAACTTTTCCTAACTGCTCTCTCTTGTTCTTTCCTTACTTCTTTCTTTCTTAATTGAATTAATTGAATTCCCTTTCATTCCTCCCATCAGTTGAACATAAATAAACGTTGTACTAATTGAGATTCTGAGATTACATAGGAGTGGTAGAGAAAGAGATAGAGTGAGAGAAAGAGAGATATACTGGGACACTCCATCCAATACTGGAAAATAACCCATTGATTTTGAATTAAAAAAGAGGAAGAGGCCTCTCCCTTTTTTCTAAATAAAACGATTGTACAATCTTGAGGATATATCTTTGTTTGTTTTATGTCTCAATTTCTTTTTAATGTTTAAGTTATTACACATAGGTCTTACTATGATAACATCATTGATCTCCGCCCTGATGTACGGCCCAAGTAGGCCCAGGTGGACATCTCTCTCTCCTCGTTTCGCTGGTTCCAGAAACTGAATATTTAAATATTCTCGGAAAACAACTTTCTTGTACCAAGAAAACCCACCAGAGGCACATGACCTAAGAAAGAACAAGAGGATAGAAGATTTGTTAGAGTAAAAATTAAAGGACAACAGGGGCTGAAAGGCAAGAAGATGACCAAGCATAGGAGTGGCAATGGGAGTAGGCCAGTCATTACAGGGTAAATGGGGTAGAGAATGGGAGGGACTGGATTGTAAAAAAGGGGCAATTAATTTACATAGATCATAGGTGTAATTAAGGGAGAGATTATATGGATTAGTAGAGGCAGATTTGAGAGCAACTTAATGAGTTATAATGATCAAGGGTGTAGGAATCCAAATAATTCTGGGGTAGATAGAGTTTTAAAAGCCAAGCACAGATCAGTGATTGAATGAACACCCGTATAAGCATTGGTGTGTGTCTCATCTGCAATGTAAACATTTATAATGAGTGTGCCTGTTCTACAGAGCATGTGCAGAAAAAGGGTAGTGGTATATTTGTTCTTGTACTCAAGTGGGTTTAATTGGAGAGCAGAACTAGTACACTTTTGGTACTAAGCTGTCTATTAAACTAAACTGTGTTAATTTTTGATGCAAGGTTATATCAAGTTATATAACTTATAACAGTGTGTCTTAACAGCCAAGGACTTGTGACGGTACCTGAGACCTTGCCTGCCAGTCCTAAGGGAATAAATGAAATTAAGTGCAAAATTAGAAAGAGGTATGAATATGATAAGAATGAAAAATGAGAACATATTAACCCTTCAAACATGTCAGTAAATACATTATTGAAGTACTAGCCTTTTAATAATGATTTGTATCTCAAAGGTGTTCTACAGAATGGTAGATAGCTGGACACTGTTTACATGAAGGTTGAGAATTACTGAATCATAATAACATAGAATCCTACAATATGCATATCTCTGAAGAGAGAAGAGTATCTCTCAGAAACAGATGAATTCAAGAAGGAGAGGTCATTTTATAAAGCGAGAGGGTTATAAATTAAGGAATAATGTACAAAGGTATTTTATTGTACAATGGATAGTAAGTAAATGGAATACCTTCCTAGCAAAACTGGTAAATGGAACACCTTCCTAGCATAAGCAGTAAAGGCTTTTAAGAAATACTTTGGTTACACTGAATAGTAATTTAGCTATATTGATAGATAAAAATGGGACTATTATTCCTGAAAGCTGTTTCTCTAGGTTCTCTAAATAAACGCCACATCATTCTTAAGATACTGAATAAAATAAATTCCTCTTTATAGATACTATAACTAATTACCCATATACATCTGATTATACAACATAATATAACATAATACTGGCTCATAGTGAATAGTAATATATACAGGGTGCACTCACGTGCAAGGAAGGGGGGGCAAGGGGGGCGGAACGCCCCAGGTGTAATGAGAACACCGGTCTGTGGATGCTGATGCTGTCCCCATGCAGGCAAGTGTCTGTGCGAGTGAGTGTGTCTGTGTGAGTGTGTGTGTGTGTTTGCGAGTGTGTGTGTCTATGTAAGTCTGTGTGTGTGTATGTGTCTATGAGTGTAAGTCTGTGTGTGAGTGTGTGTAAGTGTGTGTCTTTGTGTGTGAGTGTGTGTGTCTGTGTGAGTAAGTCTCTGTGTGTCTGTGAGTGTGTCTGTGTGAGTGCATGTGTCTGTGTGGGTATGTGTGTGTCTGTCTCTGTGTTTGAGTGTGTGTGTGTGTAAGTCTGTGTGTCTGTGTGAGTCAAAGGGACATTAAGGTTACGTGCAACCTGAACTTCCCAATTTCCTGCATTTTTTCAGTCTTAAGATGCTTCATCGCTCAGTTTTGAGTAATCTTATAACCCCAGTTTGTATTTACTCTGGAATATACTGACTAATAGTTAAATTGTTGTTATTGCTCTCTGACCTCTTAAATTGCTTGTTTTGTTTGTCTTGTTCTTTTTTGTGCAAACAATTTTGGATAATTGTATTATGTTAATTGTATGATTGTTTTTGTTTTTTTGTATAAAATAATTAAGGATAAAAAATAAAAAAAAGATAGTTCATCCTGTGCTGCAACCTTAACTATAGTTTAACGCAGTTTTTGCCAATACATTTCCAGTGTTTCTAATGTTATACTTTAAATCTGTTTTTTCCAATAATTTCCCGGTGTTATCCTCAATTCCATTATAATGAAATCTTTTTAATTAACTAACTTTATTCTCTTTACTTCTAATCTTTATCAATGTATTTTTTTGTATTATTTAGAATCCAAATAAAACAACTTTTGAATATTCTAAAAAACTGACATGTTTACACCTTTCAATATAAGGTCTGTAAAAACACAGCTTCAGCATATTTACTGTTGTTTATCAATAATTAAATGTAACAAAAAGTAGTTTGGTATCAATGTAATGCATTACGTAATATGCATTGTTATACAACTGAAATGTGCTGCTTAATTAAACTTATTTTTTTCCACAAAATTGGTGGCAACTGCTGCTTAATGAATGTGTATATTTTGTTTAACATAGACTAATACATATAGCTGCATATAACAATCAAAATGTCCATCTGATGCGTGCACTTTCGTTCATTTAGCCTGAGAATAGCCTTATATTTCATAAATGTGACCCTACCACCTCCACTGGAAAGTAATTGTGTTTATTGGTGCCAACAGCTGCCTAAGGAATGTGTATATTTTGTTTAACATAGAAAAATAGATTCCATTGCAAATAAGAAGCAAAATGCCGATCTGGTGTGGACATTAAGGTTAATTTAGCCGAGGATAACCTTATGTCAGGCAGCTGTAAATTGCATAAATGTGTTTGACCGCAACTCATTCACTGAAAGGCTGTGGCAGTTATGTACTACTCTTTTAGATAAAACATTCTCTCTTTTTCCTTAAATTCTTACCCCCCCCCCCCCCACACACACACACACACACTCTCTCTCTCCCTCTTTCTCTCTCCCCTGAATGCTCTAACACATAAATTCACAACTGTCTAACAAACGTTCACAGGAAACACATTAGCTGAAAGGCTGTGGCAGTTATGTACTACTCTTTTAGAAACACTATTCTTGTTTTCCCCTTAAATTCCACCCCCGCCCCCTATATTCACTGGAAGTTTGCATCACTTACTACTCTTTTAGATCTTTCCCTCTCTCTTTCTCCTGAATGCACTAACACACATATCCACAAGTGTCTAACAAACATCTGCTCGACGCTTCAGATGAACCATTACAATACAATATACATGATGACTGTGCTCTAACTAAAATTATATCTAAACAGGGTACAGTCACATTATTATGACGACCTCCATACCACATGGCCAATGAAATACAGCACGTGTCGTCAGCTGGCTTGCTTGGTATATAAAGTGACATGTAGGCATTCTGCAAACATATCAACAACCACTGTCATGGGTAAAACGTGCAATTTATACAACTTTGAAAAGGGGATGGTCATTGTTTCGGGCCAAGGGTGGCAGTATTTCTTAAACAGCAAAGTTTTTGCACCTGTGGTTAAAGTAACTGGACCATTGCGAATAAACAGTGTTGAAACTGAGGAGCACCACGTATGATGCTAGAGGTGAACGTCAGCTACGAAGGTGTGTGAGCCCCAACCAACACGATACAGCTGAGCAACTCACCGGCCAAACGAACCAGGGAGCTTCTAGATGTGTGTCTAAAATAATTGTGTACCCTGTTGCGTATGGGGCTCTTCTTTATAAACAGCCTCAAGTTGCACAGCAGTACCGAAATTGGGCCCCTTCTGATTGGCAAATGATTGCCTTCTCTGAAGATCCACGTTTTCAGCTCCATCGACTAGAAGGACGTTGGCATGTCAGGTGTGAAACCTCCGAGAACAAACACTCTGCAACAATTGTTGGAAGAACAAAAGCTGGTGGTGGCAGCGTTATGGTCTGGAGAATGTTTTCTTGGCATTGCCTGCGTCCACACATACCTCTGGAAGGCACTCTTAACTGATTGGGTTATCTATCCATCCTTGCACATCAAGTACACCCATGCATGTTGATTGTCTTCCCTGGAGCAGATGGGATCTTCCAGCAGGACAGTGCAACATATCATATGGCCAGAATTGTCCGGGAGTGGTTGGCAGAACACGATGAAGACTTCCAAGCACTTCTTGGCCTCCAAGTTCCCTGGACCCCATTCACCTGTGGGATCACCTTTGAATGCCATGTTCGCTATATGGATTCTCCACCACGCACTCTTCAACAGCTGTCGAGTCCACTGCAGTCGGAATGGCACCGTCTAGCTGTTGTCCGTGCTGCACACGGTTGCTATTTGAGATGTAAGCTGGTGGTCATAATAATATGATTGAACCGTGTTGTGGTGAACTACCTACTCAAAATATTCACTACACAAGCTGGGATTCCGCCCCACGCTGATGATAGGCAGTAACCTTGAAATGCCTGTCCGTGGGTAGGATTCCCAGCTTGTGTATAATCCAACATTGGCTTTGCATAAAAAGCTGTGTAATGCACCTGGCATAAGCTGAAAGGAAGCCATGTTTAAAATGGTTATGGATAGAAGAAAAAAGCATTTGTGGGCACATTTGCATGTCCCTGCTCAGCTACCCAGAGTGCAGTGTAATAACTGTATTTCTAGAAATTCTGAGTAGGAAACAAGTTTTTTAACTTGTTTTAGACATTCACATTTGAACACAAATGTACTATTTATATATATATATATATATATATATATATATATATATATATATATATATATATACATTTGAATGTCTAAAACAAGTTAAAAATAATTCCGAGAAATACAGTTATTACACTGCATTCTGGGTACTTTGGCAGGAACATGCAAATGTGCCCAGAAAGGCTTCACTTCCGCAATCCATAACCGCATGACACATGGCTTCCCTTAAGCATATGCCCGTTGTATCAAACAGCTAGGGTTGGATTATATACCAGCTAGGAATACCCCCCGTACAGCCGTTTCAATACTGCCTATCATCAGCGTGGGGCCGGATCCTTAGCTTATTGAGTAGATATTTTGAGTAGGTAGTCCACCACAACAATCATTTAATATATAATCCAACCCTGGCTTTGCTCAAAGCTGTTTGATACAGCAGGCATATGCTTAAGGGTAGCCATGTTTCCTATGGTTATGGATTGCAAGAACGTAGTCTTTGTGGGCACATTTCCTATTCCCTGTTAAGGTTCCCAGAATGCAATGTAATAACTGTATTTCTCGGAATTCTGGGCATGAAACAAGTTTTTTAACTTGTTTTAGACATTCAGATGTAAATACAAATGTACTGTTTATTTACTGTAGGGTGGAGGGCTTTGTCACAACCTACAATGATGATGGAGTATAGAGGATCCTAGTCCTCTTATCTCCTGTAGGTTTTAGACCTAAGATTTGGGTGTCTCAGACCAATGGACCTTCTTTGCGGATGCAAGAGCATAAGTCCCAGCTTAAGGTAGTGTGCGCTGGGAACCCTGGAAGGAAGTCAGAAACGATCTCCTCTGCCAGCATATGCCCTTGGGTCAATAATACACCTGCACACAAAGTCTTGATGAAAATTATGAACCATGTTTTATTTTAGAACAGCATATTTAACCACATCACACAAGAATGGGGGAAGTGGCTACCGTTAGCCAGCCCCAAATGACGTCTGGCCAATCATGAAGGGGAACTGTGTGTGAACCAATAGTACCCTGCCCGGTCCGCCCACTATGCGAGGCCAACTAATTAATTTGGGTTTTGACTCTCCAGGGCAAAGCATGTCTTTTACTCTCCTGTGCCCAGGCTATGAAAGCTGAGAAGCCTTCAGGCCATCCCATTGTTTCTGGGTGCCTGCCTGTCTGCTCTCCAGCTGTGAGCTTCCCATTGTTAGTTCTATGCTGGATACTTAGCTAATGGGATTAACAGGCCTTTGGGAACAAAGGAGGCGTGGCTGTATTCAATGGCTTCCCCTCTACAATATAATGACATACTAATATAATACCATACATTCATATTTACAAATACAACACACAATGTTTCACACACATAGAACCAACACATCCCACCAGCTCTCTCACATGACACTCATTACAATGAGCCTAAACATGGAAGGGATGGGGATATGCTAAGGGGTAAACTTATAATACTTTATCCCCTAGACCACAACACAACAATATATCCATAACAAGTGGGCCCCAAACCTTTTGTTCCTCCCCATGGCAACAGCATGTGGAAGACCACCCAGCCCAAAATGGCCACCGCTGCCAGTCACAAAATGGCCCCAGCATAGTTCACACCAAATCCAATATGGCCACTGGCTGATTCATGACAATGCTTCCCCAAGCGGGCGGAGAACATCCAAGATTTTCCCAGCTACGCTGATAGTCATGAATCTGCTGGTTTGGCCCGGCCCGCTGCATGCTAGGCAAGTTCATGTCGGTCGCAAGGTGCAGAGTAAAGACCTTCCCCAGCCCTTGGCCTTGCTCCCACTGTATAGAGCAAATTGCTCTTTCCATGCAACCCCCACCCAAAACAGTCCAGGATCCCATCTCTCTGTTTTTGGCAGCAGCATGGAAGTCTCTGGGGACACAGTGGGTTGCACACATACACTCTTCTGAGTATTTTTGGGAGCCCCATAAAACAACCCCTGTCCCATAGCAACCCCTTTCCCTCCAGCCAGTCCCCACAGCTGGGCTGGGGTCTCTAAAACAGTCTCTGGGCCTATGGGATTGCAAGGGGGCAGTCCAGTACTTCCCTCAGCAAAATTATTATTGTTGGGAGCCCAATAACACAATAACTGCAGTAAAGTACATACCGGTCTGCGCTTGACTCCAGCGTCCCTGATGGAGTCCGGACTTGGATGCTCCCTTTGCTCTGGCTCCTGGAGATCTGTATCTTTGGACAGACCCTCCTGGTTTTCTTCCCCTGGGTCTGTCTGTGTTGCAGCCTGGAGAACTACGCTGTTCCCACCCAGGCTGTGCTTTGGGGCCCTCAGCTGACCCTCTTCTTCTATGGCCTTTTGCTTGGTACCCTTATCCTAGTCCTCCAGGTTTAACTGGGCCTTTGGAGCGGTGTCTGTTCCAGTGGGCCTCTGGACATTGGTTATCCAGGGTATCTCCCCACTTGGTTAACCCTCTACTATGGTGCCACACTGCACCCACGGCTCCTTTGCCAAGGCTGGCAAGCTTGCTGCCCCTGTCGGGCTCTTGGTGCCCCTGGCACTCTCTTGGTGCCCCTGGCACTCTTGCTGTGTGAGGCCTGGTTCCCTGTAGCTAAGAACCAGTTCCTTTTCCTCCTCACAGTCCATTACATAGCCCACCTGGGCTCTGTGCTTCCCTAGCACCTTTTGTAGCAACTCTCCTGGGGTGTCAGAGTACAGATTTTGGTTATCTGTTGTAGGCTGGGGAATCTTATCCTTCCCACCCAACCTGACCTCTACGGTCTTTTCCCCAGAGTGCATTACATAGCCCTCCCCACAGTCTCTTGGGTGGCTATCCTGAGCCCCTGGCTCCATTAGCAGTTCTGGCCCATACACATTGCCTAGAACTTCTGAGAGCAGACTTAGTTCATCTGGCCCTACCTGTTGAGCAGTTACTGGGGTTTCTGCCAGGATTTGTGCTGGAAGGTAGTCCTCAGGTGAGACCTGTTTGGAGAAACTGTGCTCTGCTAGCATTTCCTCTGGGATTAAGTCTCTTGGGGTATCAGGGGACAAACATGGGTTATCTGACCCCACCCAGGGAACATTCCCCTGGGTCTCTGGCTCTTGGAGCTGGTGATTTGGTCCCAAGCTGACTTTACCATCCCTTCTAGGCTCTGACACAGTCTCTATATTTTTTAAAGGAACGCATTCTCCATCACTATGTTCTCCCCAGACCCGTTGCACACAATCACTTCGGTACATACCATCTGTGTTGTAACGATCTGGCGACCAGTCCTCTTGACTGGGTTGTTCCCCTCTTGATGGGCAAAATGTCTCCCCATAGATCTCGTCCCACAACTCAAAATACTCCTCCTCCAGCTGCAGTTCCTGCTCAATCAGGTGTACCATTAAATTAGCCTCCATGGACCACGGTTCCAGTCCCAGACCACGACAGCGTTCCACAAACAAGTTGTTGTGCCTTTTAAAGGTTCCTATGCCCCCTTCAGGATCACCATACACAATGTCTTTGAGGCCAGAATCTATCTCCAAGCGGAAATCAAACTCCTCTCCAAGGCCACCAACTATTCTGGCGTGAAAAACGTGATATTGGTTCTCCAAGGCAACCTCTTTTCTTACTAGTACTTCCAGCCAGCCCATTAGCTCATCGTCCTGCCACAGATTCAGAATCGCCATCCATTTCTCTAGACGCAATGTCTCTCTGTAGCCAAGTCTTTGCTGAGCTGGAGTTCTCGCTCCATTGCGCTCCTGCCAGATCCTCTGGCAATGCTGGTCTAGTGAGTTGGACACCTCTTGTGCGGTCATCTTACTGGGGTATAAGTGCCTGGCTGCTTTAAACCGTCTTGTTGCTTCTTTGGTGATATCCGTCTGTTCCATTGCTGGTCTTTCTGTGGAGTCTCTCACCAATGCCACCAATTGTCACAACCTACAATGATGATGGAGTATAGAGGATCCTAGTCCTCTTATCTCCTGTAGGTTTTAGACCTAAGATTTGGGTGACTCAGACCAATGGACCTTCTTTGCGGATGCAAGAGCATAAGTCCCAGCTTAAGGTAGTGTGCGCTGGGAACCCTGGAAGGAAGTCAGAAACGATCTCCTCTGCCAGCAGATGCCCTTGGGTCAATAATACACCTGCACACAAAGTCTTGATGAAAATTATGAACCATGTTTTATTTTAGAACAGCATATTTAACCACATCACACAAGAATGGGGGAAGTGGCTACCGTTAGCCAGCCCCAAATGACGTCTGGCCAATCATGAAGGGGAACTGTGTGTGAACCAATAGTCCCCTCCCCGGTCCGCCCACTATGCGAGGCCAACTAATTCATTTGGGTTTTGACTCTCCAGGGCAAAGCATGTCTTTTACTCTCCTGTGCCCAGGCTATGAAAGCTGAGAAGCCTTCAGGCCATCCCATTGTTTCTGGGTGCCTGCCTGTCTGCTCTCCAGCTGTGAGCTTCCCATTGTTAGTTCTATGCTGGATACTTAGCTAATGGGATTAACAGGCCTTTGGGAACAAAGGAGGCGTGGCTGTATTCAATGGCTTCCCCTCTACAATATAATGACATACTAATATAATACCATACATTCATATTTACAAATACAACACACAATGTTTCACACACATAGAACCAACACATCCCACCAGCTCCCTCACATGACACCCATTACAATGAGCCTAAACATGGAAGGGATGGGGATATGCTAAGGGGTAAACTTATAATACTTTATCCCCTAGACAACAACACAACAATATATCCATAACAAGTGGGCCCCAAACCTTTTGTTCCTCCCCATGGCAACAGCATGTGGAAGACCACCCAGCCCAAAATGGCCACCGCTGCCAGTCACAAAATGGCCCCAGCATAGTTCACACCAAATCCAATATGGCCATTGGCTGATTCATGACAGGCTTCTATCGCTCTTTTGCCCACCATATATTAAATGACTGTTTTGGTGAACTACCTACTCAAAATATCCACTACACAAGCTAAGGATCTGGCCCCACGCTGATTATAGGCAGTAACCTTGAAACAGCTGTATGTGGATGGGATTCCTGGCTTGTATATTATCCAACCCTGGCTTTGCTCAAATCTGTTTGATACAGCGGGCATATGTTTAAGGGAAGCCATGTTTCACATGGTTATGGATTGCAAGAATGTAGCCTTTGTGGGCACATTTGCATGTCCCTGCCAAGGTTCCCAGAGTGCAGTGTAACTGCATAACTGTTGTATAACTGTTTCTTGGAATTCTTGGCATTAAACACATTTTTTAACTTGTTTTAGACATTCAAATGTACTATTTATTTACTGTACAGTGGAGGGCTTCTGTCGCTCTTTTGCCCACTGTATATATAGATAGATAGATAGATAGATAGATAAAAAAAAGAGAGAGAGAGCAAAGAAAATCAACCCACTCCAGTATCTTTCCCATGAAAACCTTATGGATTAGCACAACCAGACACAAGATGTGCCTCGCATCCCGCATTCCATAGGGTCACTGAGAGTCTGGCACGACTGAACGACTGAACAAAGAGTGTGATCAGAGAGAGAGGGGGGAAATAGAAGTTACGCCTGGCAATCCCTGCTCTCCATGGGCTGAGTTACACTGTATCCTTATTCCTAACCAGTGAGAGGTGGAAGGGCAGCTATTGAAAGGAATAGGCTGCGGATCTCAGACAGCTCTGTAGTCAGCTCAGACACTGGCACTTACAGTGCACTTAATGCAAGGTAGTAATCTGCGAGTGAAGGAGAGTGGATGAAGGCTTCAGAAGCTGAAAGTGCTGTTAGCTCTGGCTATAGGAAATGCACCCCTGTGCACAATATGTATGGAATTTGAAGATAGCACATGTTAAAAAAAAAAACATCCCCAATTCATTCAAATATATTATCCCCCCTTTCCTATGCCCTTGATAATGTTTATGCAGCTATGAGAGCAATAGTGAGGGATGTATGGAGGTGTTATTTGAAACAATACAGGAAATTATAGGGAGAGTGTGTTTAGAACATTGGGGATATTCAATGGTTGTATATGAAAAAAACGGAGCAGGGTCATGGATAGGATATATTGGAGAAACAGAATGTGGTATATGTAGAGGTTATCTGGGAAAGCTAGGAGTAATTTTAGAAACATATTACAGACATACTCCTTTTAATGCTGTAGATACGTTCCTAGAGGACCTAGAGCTAAACGAAACAGTGCTAAATGGGGTTGATTTTAACACAGAGTAAGTCACAGATAAGCTCAATTTTAAAATTCCTTTCATGGCTCTTAGTGCTTTGGAATGATACATAAGCATCAAATCAGTGTTAATCTGGAATGTTTCGGGCAAAAATATTGAATGGGGGATGTGTCAGGCAAAAGCAGCTTTATAGAGAATCAGTGTTAAACGGGGTAGTGTTAAAAGGGGTCTACCTGTATTTGAAGCAATAAGAGATATGGGGATATATACAGTATAGATATATAGGTGGAGCAAATGGAGGAGTTGTAAGTAGAGGTTAGGTAAAGCAATATTATGTGTAATATGTAGAGGTTATTTAGAACAATAATAGATACACGGAAATGTTATGAGTAGAAATAAGGCCAGTGATAGGGGGTTACGTGGGGCAGTAGGTGAAATAGGGAGAGGCTATATGGTAGCCATTCTGTAACTGGACACAGTCACACGACAAATAGTTACTCACGTGTCTCTATTGAAATAAGGGGATTTTCCACCAGTATAATCCCACACCTCTTCCACAGCAGCAATGTAATAGGTGCGGATTTTTTCATCGTGACTACGAGGATCTTTATCCCATTCCTCCCCATACATGTCTATATCTTCTGTATCTGCAGTAATATAATCATCATAATACCCATTCACCAAGTCCTGCACATCTTCAGAGGGTCTCTTCTCATGTGTCCAATGAGCTGATTTGTCAGGCTTTGAATTATCCAACCCCTCTGCTTCATCTTGTTCTGTTTCTATATATTTAGTTAGTAGCTCATGTCCATGACCTGAGGCCTCAGATTTCAGTGTCACCAATAAAGGTTCTCTTGTACCTTCCACGCGAAATCCTGTCCCTGCCACATGTACTTCTGTTCCTTTCACACGATTGCCACCCTGTCTTACATATTCTTCTGCACCTGCTACATGTACTTCACTCCCTCCCACATTTTCTTCTGTCCATGCCACATGACTTCCTGTCTCTTCCGCATGACTGTCTTTCTTTGACACAGGTTCCCCTGACACATTTTCTATTCTCCCTATCATATGACTACCAGTAGATGCCACATAATTCCTTGTTCCTAGCACATGTTCCTCGCTCTCTGCCCCAGGCTCACTTCTCTTTGACCCCAGTGTTACATTTGATTCCTCTGGCTCATCTGTTGGTGTCCCTAACTCTTTGGATACCATCTGTTTATTCACCCTCCCTGCCTGTCGTTCCTTCTCTTCATTTTCTGCTCCTAACTCTTCTATTCTATTCTCCATCTCTACTATTCCTGCCCCTGACTCCCCTGTCCCCCTTTCAGGTTCCTTTGCAGTCTTCCTCTCTGTTCTTCCCATTGTCTCCAGTTCCTCTGTTTTTGCACTTATATTTTCTGTAAGTGTTTCTATCCTTTGTTTCTCTGGTTCTTCACTTTTGTTTTTTGTTTTAATATCTAAATAAGGCTCCACAAATATGGGTGGGATTTTATTGGATATTTCTGCTCCAGGTATTTTCTTTTCTTTTCTCTGCTCCCTGGGCTGCAGAGGGTGTCTCTTGTTTGGGATACCCCTGGGGCTAAGGGGTGGGTGCTCATTCATGATATCTTCATAGATCCCATCATAGTCATATTCATAAAGTCCATCATCAATAAGATTACACTGTGCTACACTCAGCAGCGCTCTCATACCCAGAGCAGCTGCAGAAGGATCCAGAGGTGCCACTGTCCATTGTCCTGAGCATAGGAAACATGTCATATGTTCACTGAATACATGAATTATTGACCACACCGCCAACATCTGTAATAATGTTCAAAACCCAATAACCAAAGTAAACAGGCCAACTGACCACCCATATATGAATCTTATATCCACATAACTACAGACAAAACAGCAACAATTAATGATTGAAGTCTTTGTAGACACTGAGATTGAAGGCACACATATAGAACAAATGTATAAACATTCATATACTTTTGATAGTAAATATAACAATAGGTACAGATGTGAGGATTAATAGATAGATAGATAGATATATAGATAGATAGATAGATAGATAGATAGATAGATCGATCGATAGATAGATAGATAGATAGATAGATAGATAGATAGATAGATAGATAATTGACATACCATTCACTGTAAAACCACTAAGGAAAGAAATGGTGATTCTAAGTTCACTTTATATGCATCAAGCAGGCCAGGAGACCTGTTTTCCCAAAGAACTTCTAAACAGTATTTCAATTCCCATTAAGGATTTTGGGTAGTGACATGCAAATAAACTCAAAACGTATATAGATTTTTTTTTTTATCTCTGGCCCACTTACCATGGGAATCCCTTTAGGACTATGGGACCTGCTCTCAGGTATAAAAGACCAAGTAGGAATCCTACAGGAAATGACTTTCAGAGAGGAAGCCAGAGTTACAACAGCATGAAAGAAACAACTGGAACCAATAGCTCTGTAATTGCTAAGAGGGGCTTATTTGTGTCAGTGAGGGTCTTAGTAAGAAGTGGGTAGTGAAGACCCAAAAATAAACTAGGACAGTTGCAGTACTAATTGTGAACCCAAGAGATGATGACTGAAGACTGACAGAGGAAGTATGGAAAAGGCAGAACAAGCTGGTAGGACTACAGTATAGAAAAAATACAAGAGGGTGGTAGGGCTACAGTATGGAAAAGGGAGAAGAGGGTGGCAGAACCACTGTAGAGACAATTGATCATTTTCAGAGAATTGCAGCTAAAAATACATATAGTCACTACAATATTTAGATATATACATGTAAGTACACATTCAATATATAGATATAATGATACACTGAAATATATAGACACATGGTACAGAGTTGTGCATATAGCCATACATACTATGTATATATAAAGTACATATGCCATGGCTTGACAGAAACCAGCATATCTAATTGGGAGCCAGGGAAATGTTTTCTTGGAGCGAGGGTATGGATTACTTATAGAAAAACATCTGCAAAATAACTTAAAGGTTATCAGCCAGTATTTTATATATATATATATATATATATATATAGGCATACATATATTGACTGAAAATGAATAATATATGAACCTAAGATCTGTATTTTTCCATTCTTCCATTTCCCACTCTTATACCTTTACATGGGGCTCCTTACCTGTGTTCTCTATAACCATTTCTAGGGTCTCTCCACTCTGTGGGAAGAGAGTCAGTGTATCCTGGTAACAGGTGTCCTTTCTGAATGTGTTGCCTCCAAAGTGAAGGGAGAGAAGCTCAGTATCTAGTCCAAGGCTCAGGACATGCCAAAGATTCACTTCATTCAAGCACAGGCTGAGATGTAAAGAGTCCACAAGACCATTCACAGCTAGGAGAGACCCCAGAGTAAGTGTAATATTGAGACATTTGTAACAATAGGGTTATACAATAATTTGAATCCTAGTGGTGGACCTCATTTAGTCATATGCTAAATTAGGAGCAGAATGTAGCGAGGAGAGACCTCATGGAGATGCAATGCAGAGACCAGTGTGTAACTTGAAGGATATACAAGCACATGCCAACCTAGCTGCTCCACATATTTTCATGTGCAGATTACATCTCATGTAGAACAAAATGTTAAACCTACACCTGTGTAGTTGTGAATGTTCCTCCTTCAACTTCATGCCATATCTTATATATGCAAACCTGTTACACCTCCAAAACTATAGCTTCATTAAACCTCAACCTACAGAACACATTCCATACACATCAACAAGCTTTACCTCCACCTGCACAGGTCTCATTATACATCCATGTTTTACAGGTCAACATGTTGCCCCTCCACCTGTGTAGCTCCTGTTATTGCTCCACCTGTTACAGTCAAAATATACCTCCACCAGTATAGTTACACCTTTATACACCTTAGTATTCAGTCTATATATCATATAACTCCGCCAGTATAGTCACATGTATATCACTTTAAATAAACCTATACACCTCCCTTTATTCAGTCTGCCTGTATAACCCTTTTTCAATTTCTTCTTCTCTTTTGCGTCCTTTACTCCTTCTATTCATATCTCATCTCTCTACTATCTCTCTCTAATTCATCTCTCTCTTTTTCTTTATCTCTTCCTCTCTCTCTCTCTGTCTCTTTCTCTCTCTCCTCTCTCTATCCATTGATGTAGGTACACCTATATATCTCATTGTATATAGTCTAAATATATACCTCTACCAATATAGTCCCACATATACAGTATAACTTCCTGTATACAGTCTACATTTACCTCTACCAAAATAGTCACACCTATATACCTCCCTTTATTCCGTCTATATATACCTGCACCAGTACAAACACACCAATATACTTCCCTGTTTAATTTTATACTTACTGTGCATTGGCTTGAGCTCGTCTGTTTTTCTATCCAAGTTTTGGATCTCGGCTGAGTTTCCATAAAGCCTTTGTAAATTTATATCCTTATACCAACTGATACGCTCATCAAAAAGAGAAAAGAAAAGGAGGCGTTCTCGATCAGTGACTACCTAAAGGAGAATAAAATATTATCATACAATATACTACTGATATCACTCAATGAAATGTTATCACACAGTATCCTGCCCTTATTTACAGGAGACTAACATATTATCATGCATTATTCTGCCACTATCTACTGCAAAATTCAAAAAACACTCTCATGCTTTTATTTACAGGAGACTCAAATATTATCATGTAATATCCTATCATTAACTACTGCAAAATTAAACAACCATGGTCATGCTCTTTAATCATTAACAAAACTCTTATTCATTGACTTGATAAGTAAATGTAATATATTTAATACTAGCGAATTGCCCGTCAAAAAATGACGGCAATGAAATTGTAAGGTAGCTAATGCTGTTTAGTGTGTAATAATGAAATATATAATACATTAATAAATGAATATACTTTACCTATTTGAAAGCATTGTGTGGAAGAGCTGTGAATGTGTTTTGATGTTGCTGCAGCATTAGTGGTGTGGATCTGCTGTGTAAGCGTGCTGAATGTGTGCAGTGTAACACTGTGCGTGCGCGAGACCAAACCGTTAGCGTAGTCGTGTACTTCCGCATTGGCGCGAAATGGCGAGTAATGTGTGTTATACGTTTGTATCGGAATATCCGTAGTTGTTTTGTGGTGTTTTGCGAGTTTCTTGTGGTGTTTTGCGAGTTTAGAGTGCTGTAGCCTCGTTTTCGTTTTGTTCGGCGGCCATTTTTTCTCTCGCTTCGTTTTTTTTTTAGTGTTTAAACTGTTTTATTTGAAGTAAAATCGAGGTGTAAGTTGTATTTTTGAGGTGCTGGGTGCTCCCTCTTGGTGTAGGTAAGTTTTTTATGTATGTGGTGTGTGTATGTATTGTGTTTGACATTTTCTAATGTTCGCGAGTTGCGTCCGAGTGTTGCGAGTCCGTAATGTGTGTGAACGTGTGTCGTATGTTGTTTGCGAGTGTCGTAATGTGTGTGTCGTACTGTTTGGGTTGCGACGTGAAGTTTGCGAGGGTCGCAGTTGCTGGCAAGGAGCGCCTTCGGCGCTCCATGCCAGCAACTGCGGCCCTCGCTTTGCGAGGTCCTCAGGTGCTGGCATGGAGCGCCTACGGCGCTCCATGCCAGCAACTGAGGCCCTCGCTTCGCGAGGGTCCTCAGTTGCTGGCATGGAGCGCCTTCGGCGCTCCATGCCAGCAACTGAGACCCTCGGGCAGTGCCCTCGCTTCGCGAGGGCACTGCCCGAGGGTCTCAGTTGCTGGCAAGGAGCGCCTTCGGCGCTCCTTGCAGCAACTGAGACCCTCGGGCAGTGCCCTCGCTTCGCGAGGGCCTCGGCTCGCTGCGCGAGCCGCGGCCCTCGCTACGCGAGGGCCGCGGCTCGCTACGCGAGTCGCGGCCCTCGCTTCGCGAGGGCCGCGACTCGCGTAGCGAGCCCGCAGCGTTAGCAACAACTCGTACGCTCACAACTATATATGTGATTAAATGTACTTATACAGAATGAATATGATTATCACTAGAAATTTTATCAATAGCAAATTACAACATAAGGGCATTACATTGGCCCTTAAACATTATCAGAAAGTATTATCTCAGTGTTGCGACACCATTGTATCTGTGATCCAATGCAGTATATTAACTTATCACACACTGTCCTGTATCATGCTACAGGGTCCAAGCACATATCACTTTGTTATTTACCTGGTTCCCCCTCTGGGTCAGTGTCTGCTTCTTGCAGATTAGGAGAGGTCCTATGAGTCCAGATGCCAGGTCTCTCTTTGGGTGAAGTGAGCTTGAGTAGAATCGGGTGAGACATCGTTGGTCGGTTGATGTTGGGGCATCATGTTGAGTCACATGCCAGATATAGGTGATTGATTGATTGGGGTACACTGGTTGATCTTTCAACTGTTCCACTGGTTAGGGAAACCAGGATCAGATATAGATTCACAAAATCTGACACTCAATACTCCTGAATACGTTGTCACACCAAAAACCATAAAAAATTCATCATACCTGTTGAGCCCTGTTAGGGCCTTGTCTATTGACCAGCCAACCTGCCTCTACCCCAACAGCAATTTGCCCCAACACATTCAACCACTAATCTTCTGCCATACACCCCAGCAATTAGTCCCAGATACCCCCATAACCGCCTAACCTTGCTCTCAGATAACTGTCACAACCAGTGCATTTCTCTACACAAACAGCAATCTGTCCCAGGTATCTCAAGCTAACTACCTCACATGTTCTAGAAATCTGCACACCAACAGCTAACTTACCTTGGCAGATTTCTCATAAAGCAAATAACCTACCTCAAGTATCCAGCAAACTCTCCTCACACATTTCTTCTCAATCAGCTCCCACATTTTCCTTCAAATCTTTTCCACACATTCTACATTAGTCTGCTTTCACACATTTCCAAGCAGTATACCTAGAAAACTGCCCTTACACATCCCCTCACTGCATGGTACCTGTCAAGTGGGGTTGTTCAGAGCTCACAATGCCTATCCCATGGGGATGCATGTTATAGGGGCGCTGAGCCAGGTTCTTGAAAACGATCTGACAGCAGGAAAAACATAAATGTGACAAATCAGTCAATAAAGCGAGAAAAAGCATAAGAGGAATATTCGGCAGTTGCTCTGTAGGACAGTAGCAGAGGACAGAGAGCAATGCTCCACAGGACATTAGTGGATGCACTATAGTATTCTGGCATAGGGCTGGGAGTGATTAACAGCAGAACTCTAGCATTGGAAAGAGAGAGATGCTCAGCAGGACTGCAGCACAAGTGAGGGAGGGACACTTTGCAGAACTCTAGAATAGAATATATTGCTCTGTAGATCTCTAGCACAGGATACTGCTCTGCAAGAAGCTTTATGCTGTGATAAATCCCATCAGAATATCTGCACAAGCACTGATTTTAGTTATTTCATTCACCAAGTTAATAATGTTTTTTTTTCTCTTTAATTGCTTGCTGTGCAGTGTCTAGCACTCCGACTGGGGAGCAATACAGAGGGAAAATTGCTATTTGTAGGCTGACAATGATTAGTCCTAACAAGATGTCCACTGTCCCTTCAAATTGCCTCCCTAGAACTGAAAGTCTGCAGGTCTCACCTGGATCTGGTCTCCCACTTCGCCCCTAAGTACTGGCCCGAGGATCCCGACTCCAGGTATCTCAGACTCTTTTTTATGGAGGAAGCTGGAATCTGTGAACTCACGGTATATAGCCTTAGTATAAGGGGCGCTGAAGAGAAGAAAAAGTGTGTGAGATTGTGGACAGGATGTATGCAAAAGTAGGATAGAAAATAGACATAGTTTTAAAAGCAGGATAGGGTTGAAGAGCGAGTGAGAAGTGATAAAGAGAGAGGACCAGGTGTGAGAGAAATGTGTCATGATGTGACAGGGAAAGAGAGTGGACCGGGGTAAGTAAGAGAAAGTGAGTGCAGGAGTGAAGAGAGGAGAACAGTGTATAAAGAGAGGTGTACAAAGCATGAATGAAAGTACAGAGACAGAGATGTGGAAAATAAATTGAAGGCAGGGGATGGGATGAGAGATTAATGGGAACAGTGTATTGGAGTGGGACAGATGGGAATAGAAAAAACAAAGGTGACAGGGATGTGTTTCTGCATTGGCCCAAAAGGCCCAGTCCTAGCGCAGCACATTTTCAGGGGGTGACAGGCTGCCTGAAGATGCAGTGCAATACATTAAAATATGTTTGTATATGTACAGAAATGTTTATATGTAGTGATGTTTCTTTCTCTAAGTATACAGTGGATATACAAAGTCTATACAACCTAAAATGTCAGGTTTCTGTGCTATAAAAAAATGAGACAAAGATAAATCATTTTAGAACTTTTTCCGCCTTTAATGTGACCTATAAACTGTACAACTCAATTGAAAAACAAACTGAAATCTTTTAGGTAGAGGGAAGTAAAAATATAAAAATAAAATAATATGGTTGCATAAGTATGCACACCCCTAAACTAATACTTTGTTGAAGCACCATTTGATTTTATTACAGCACTCAGTCTTTTTGGGTATGAGTCTATCAGCATGACACATTGTGACTTGGCAAGATTTGCCCACTCTTCTTTGCAAAAACACTCCAAATCTGTCAGATTGGGAGGGCATCTCTTGTGCACAGCCCTCTTCAGATCACCCCATAGATTTTCAATCGGATTCAGGTCTGGGCTCTGCCAAAACTTTAATCTTCTTCTGGTGAAGCCATTCCTTTGTTGATTTGGATGTATGCTTTGGGTCGTTGTCATGCTAAAAGATGAAGTTCCTCTTCATGTTCAGCTTTCTAGCAGAAGCCTGAAGGTTTGGTGCCAATATTGACTGGTATTTGGAACTGTTCATAATGCCCTCTATCTTAACTAAGGCCCCAGTTCCAGCTGAAGAAAAACAGCCCCAAAGCATGATGCTGCCACCACCATGCTTCACTGTGGGTATGGTGTTCTTTTGTGTAAATGCACAAAGTGCGCAAGTTCAGTGTTGTTTTTGCGCCAAACATATCTTTTGGAATTATGTCCAAAAAGTTCAACCTTGGTTTCATCAGACCATGACACATTTTCCCACATGCTTTTGGGAGACTTCAGATGTGTTTTTGCAAAATGTAGCCTGGATTGGATGTTTTTCTTCGTAAGAAAAGGCTTTCGTCTTGCCACTCTACCCCATAGCCCAGACATATGAAGAATACGGGAGATTGTTGCCACATGTACCACACAGCCAGCACTTGCCAGATATTCCTGCAGCTCCTTTAATGTTGCTGTAGGCCTCTTGGTAGCCTCCCAGACCAGTTTTCTTCTCGTCTTTTCATCAATTTTGGAGGGAGCTCCAGTTCTTGGTAATGTCACTGTTGTGCCATATTTTCTCCACTTGATGATGACTGTCTTCACTGTGTTCCATGGTATATCTAATGCCTTTGAAATTCTTTAGTACCCTTCTCCTGTTTGATACCTTTTAACAATGAGATCCCTCTGATGCTTTGGAAGCTCTCTGTGGACCATGGCTTTTGCTGTGGGATGCGACTAAGAAATTTTCAGAAAAGACCAACTAGAGCAGCTGAACTTTATTTGGGGTTAATCAGAGGCACTTTAAATGATGGCAGGTGTATGTTGACTCCTATTTAACACAATTTGGAATGTGATTGCTTAATTCCGAACACAGCTACATCCCCAGATATCTTCCCTCCACCTAAAAGATTTCAGTTTGTTTTTCAATTGAGTTGTACAGTTTATAGGTCACATTAAAGGTGGAAAAAGTTCTGAAATGATTTATCTTTGTCTCATTTTTTTACAGCACAGAAACCTCGCATTTTAACAGGGGTGTGTCGACTTTTTATATCCACTGTACTTCCTGACACACCCTGTGTATACATAAATACACATGCACTTAGGAGCAGCTACAAGTGGGGAATGTGGGAGCACACATTCTAATGGCCTAGTGAAGCATAGAGCCTAAATACGATCATGCTGTCATCTCCTTGCCCCTTTTCACTCTCTACCTCTTCCTTTCTCACTCCCTTTTATACCTTGACCACTGACCAACAACATATGCAACATTTGCCTCTCTTTTTCTCATCTTATCATCATATTAAAAAATCAGAATTTTGTCTGTAAATATTCTTTGAATATTATTTTCCATTTCCCAAGTGGTTTCAAGATACAGCTAATTTTGATTAATATTTCTTGAAGTTTATTTCTTTTTCATCGGGCAAGTAGACAGGAGAACAGCTCACTATTGCTTAGTTCTTGCTTTCAAATGCTCTGAATTTATTTATTTTCTATTTAACTTATATGCATATCTTAGAATATTTATACAAATAACTAAAATGCCCAAGTTTGAAGATTTCACAAGCAAGGTCAACTGATGGAAAATAAAAGAAGCTTCTAAAGTCTCTGTATCAGGAAACCACTGGGAGAAAAGGAAACTAGTCTTCAAGGATGATCCACTGGCAAAAATAAGGATCATGGGTATATTCATGTTTTTTTATGCTGTCCTAGGCCATATTTGTGAGCCCCCTATTCCCCACTTGCAACTTCCCTGGATGACAGGGTTGTGTACGAAATATGAGGACAAGAGTTTGGACTACAAGGAAGTGTGGATTAAAGATTGCCCAAAGTGTGTGAGAGAAGGAGCAAGAGGGTATAAAAAAGAGGAATAGGGAAACAGAAAATAAGATACCTGCAAGATAAGCAGCAGTATGTGAAAGAGATAGAGTGGGAAGCACGCAAGAGAGACAGGAGTAATGGGGATAAGTTATGAAAGAGCAGATATAAAATAGGAGGTGGAGAGAAATGGCATAGTGGCCATAATGACAGTGTGAACAAGAAGTAGGACAGAGTGCAAGAATGACAAGGGGGAGGAAAAGACAGAAATATTTTGAGATTGAGAGAAAATGAGATATACATTTGTCCTCTCTTTATTCACTCTTTTACCACTTTACATCTATCTCTTTCTCCCTCCGTTGCTTTATACATCTTTCTTTTCCCACTGGTCCATTCCCATTTTTCTCCAATTCCATCTATTTCCCCAATTCTTTCAATGTCCTCTCTCATTCATCTTTCTGCTTTATCTTTCAACCTCTCCATCCCATCCCGGAATTCTCTGTCTACTTCTTTCCATCTCTCGATCTCCTCCATTGAACTTTTCACTGCTTAAGTCTCAAACTCCCTTTCTCAATATTCTTCTCTACTTCACCTCCTTTCTGTCCTTCCTCTGCTTGATGGCCTATACTCCCACTCCACCTCCATGGCAGCAATGTAGTGTCTCCATGTGGCAGGCTTTAATTTCCCATGAGATCGGATTTGGATAGGTGAAGGTTCCTCGTCCAACTCCAACACAATGGAGTCATAATATTCATCATTATATTCTCCGTCATAAGCACCTGAGCGTTGCGTTTCCATCTTAGGCAGTTCAGCACAAACCTCTATTGTAACCAGGGCTGCCATCCCGTCTGAAACACAGCATACACTAGTAAGACATCTTTATGTATTGTTAGTATGAATTCTGTTTATAGTAGTTATACAATAGTTGAGAGTAACTACAAGACTTAAAGCATGGCTGAAATAAAAAATAAAAAAAATGAGTAAGCCATGAGCATGAAGGAAGGGATGCCATTTATGATTTAGTGAGGTAGAGATAGGAGGATATATAAGAGGTTTATATAGGGATTGAAGAAGATTTTGGTGTGAGCTGTAAATAAATGAAAATAGAAGTTAAAGGACCGGTGAAGATGGAATGAGTTAATGTAATCAATATTTCACTTTGTTCTGTTAATACACTATTAAAATAAAGAATAACATTGTTTCTTCATGATAGATGTCACTTTAGTTTTTTTCTCCCTAAGAATGCTCACACACGCTTCATCCTGTTTTTGTCAGTTGCAATTTTGATGTCACCGGTGACCATATTGTCACTAGAAACATATCACACAGCTAACTGAACAACATCGGAGTTCATGTCATTCACCCATGTTGAAAAAAAATCTGCAGCATTAGCAAGGGGAGGTTCTTACTGTCAATGGAAGACTGTTAAAATCAAATGGCTGCACCCATAGTGGAAAATAGAAAGCATGAGTAAATACTGTTATTCCTTTTTTAATAATATGTTAATGCAAGTAAATATTGAAAAGAGTTGTTTCAACTGACTTCGATTGCCATTTAAAAAAGGAAATGACAGCTCATAAGGGTTATAGGTAGAGGGAAAAAAGCTGCAGTCTGAGAACAGAACTCTTAAAGACCCCAAAGTATAGAGGGAAGAGATTGAGTTTTTAATCACTACAGACATTGGCAATAGACGTGCCAACAAAGTATATGCTTGAAAATGTTAAAAAAAATGTTGCCATTTCTATTTTCTCAAAGGCTTTTATTTAATACTTATATTTTTGAAGGAAAGGTGAAGAGGAGGAGAGACACACACAGGGAAATTCACTAAGTATGATATGGTGGGTAGGAAGGAGATTGAAAGCCCTCCAATGTATATATAGCAAAGAAAAAAAATGGTTTAGGTCACAGGACCTGTTTTCCAAAAGAATTTCTCAGTAAACTTTGCTGACAGTGGAATGTGACAGGTGGTACATTTTGCAGTTAAACCTTCTAGGCTAGAACACAGAACATGTGACATATTATTGTTATTATTATTATTATTAATATTATTATTATTATCCTATATTTGTAAAGTTCCAACTCATTTCTGTAGTGCTATGCAGGAGTAAGTACAAAGAAAAGTACAAAATCTATACTGTAGATATACAGTATATATATATTGCAATGAAGATAGGATAGTATGCATTTACATATAGATCTATATACCTGCTGGATGTGAGGGGGTCTGGCAGGATAGGCTATATACTCCACTCTCTCCAGGTTGAGTTGAAGCTGTTAGGAAGGTGAATGCTGTGACAGGGAGGGTATTCACACGATGTCCCACCATTATGAAGCTGTGGCCCTCTAGAGAGATGCTGTGAACTTCAGAGTGAGCCCCAAATCCAATGACATGGAGAGAGAGGGGCTTCCGATAGCATAGAATCATTTCTTGTGGAACATATGATATATATATATATATTAGTAATCCTTGAAAGCATATACGTAATCAGTAACATGAAATGTGTTTATATATATTATGAAGTGTGTGACATTCAGAATTTGACTATAATAAATACAATTGTTATTAATGATACTTACATTTTATCAACTATGTTACCATAACTTAAGGAGACAGTATAGTGATAAAAAGCTAACTTTTGAGGGTAAAAATAATACCACACGCATCTATTATTTACATTATATGGTTGTCCATGGGTCTTGTTACTACAACTGTATACATAAACACTTATAGTATGCCTTTTTTAACATGTGAGGGGGTTAAATCATTTTCCTTTGTACAAATTGTATTTCTGAGTCTATTACACAAATCAAATCAAGACTTGGCTAGGTCAAGTCGCAAATATTTTCACATGGGTAAGAAAGACTCAAGATGAAACATTGTGAAGGTCTCAAGATAACGTGTTCTAAGACATACGCATTTCTTCTCACTACCACATTGTTCTAATATCATTATCAAGCAGGTGTTAAGATTAGCGTACAATGGCCTAGTCCAATACTTGGCACATATATAGAACAGAGGTCACATATACTCCCTAATAATCCATTTTTAATACACTGCATTAGGTTTCCCTCCAGTGTACAGAAACAGATATATACAACATATTTATCAATACCTTCTGATTTAGATATATAGAGAGAAAAGATTTGTGGTCTTTGCTGTTTTTCCAGGTCTTTTGTCTCTTCCTGAGTCTTTTCTTCTGTACTCTTTTCTGGCTGTTCTGACAGTCCTGTCTGTTGGGCAAACTTGACTGTCATCCTTGGCCATAAATCCATGCCACATTCATCTTCCCTAAAATATGTTACTATATCTGTATTTCAAATTCTCTACAACTCTTTCTAACAATCCAATAACACAAAGAAGGATTACTTCAGACTATCTTGAGAAGGGACCCTAAGAAAGTGACAGGTGTTATCCTGAAATTCCATACATGGTATTTATAAACTGGTTTTAACTTCCTAATTTTGTAGTAGAGTTCAAATTAGCCCAATATACCACAATCCTTCTGTTACCCTTTTGGGAGAACCAAGACTCATTAGCACCTGCATTCCGGACTTTAGATGTGAATTAATATATTCCAATCTGTGCCCATAGACTGGTTGACTTTATTCACTAATGAAACTATTTAACTCTGTTACAAAACCAATTATTAAAAACATCTATACAGCAAACCATACTTAGTAATACTCAACATATATAGTCTTGTATCACACAATCAACAAAACTGTCTTACATCATTATTGATTGAATTGACCAGTTTGATAAATTAAATGTAATCAATTCTGATGTAAGAGCAATAACCAAATAATAACTTGCCAACACCTAAATACAAAGGTTATTTAGCTCGCAACCTCACATACAATATAACCAACTTTGATACATATTGCTTCAATAAATATTTCTATATTCTAACTGCCATATAAATTGTAAGTAATAAGTCTAATTGATATCCAATCATCCAAAAGAGATTGTAATAGACATTGGGTAGATTGTATATTGTGATCTAACTAAATATTAAAGCTTACAAGTGTAAACCCTTATAATTGTTTATCCTTGATATTTGCTGCTATACCAATAAATGGCACACTGACTTTTGCACGAAGGAGCCCTGCGCAACGTCATGTGCACACCCACAAATGTGGGCACCCACACCAACACATGCGGCCAGTGAGTACATGGGGGAAAGAGAAGGTTAGTGGGTGGTTTAGAGATGGTGGGCACAGGGGAAGAGAAACCCACCTTCAGCCATCATGCACATACTCCTCTCAATTCATCATGCTGACCTTATATTTCTGATCTTTAAACATACTCCCCTCCATCTCCATCAATCCAGCTGTGCAATAACCACACACCCCTCTGTGCCACACAAGTCCAACATTGCACACCATGTGCCACCCCACCATACACCACTCCATGGCAGTGAATACTGGGGTAGTGGTGTAAAAGTGCATTATTCCAGGAGAAGCACGCTGGTGTGGGTGCATGCATTGGTCAGTCAATTGCGGCGCAAACATGGTGGCGCGCATCTCTCCTTCTCATAAAAGTTGTGTTACCCCAATAAATGCTATTTCTGCACACAGCGTATACTTGTTTATAAATTGATCCTCAAACTCAATTAATCTATACACTATAATATTTTAAGAAACTATATTAATCTATACAGTGTAATATTTATGTTGCATGACATAATGCCCCTTAAAAAGTTGCATCTTGCATATTGAAAGAATAATATAACATTCTAGTTTATTTTTTAAGTGTTTTTGTGTGAATATCCATATTGCATCTTCTAATGAGTACAACACATAACATCTAGCCTTCCTCTAGGCCCAATATTTAGGATGTATCTCTAGTTAATAGAAATAACAAGACATTGTCAGCTGTCTATCTAAAAATAATATTGGACGGGTTTCTACAGTTTATATTAAGGTTGTGAAACGAAAATGTCACATGGAGATTTATTTTTCTCTTCTGGAAACAATACATTTAACTTTCAAATTTATATAAAATGTATCTTATTTTCATGTGGACAACTGTTGTGCTGATCGCAAAGAGAAGCATATAAAATGTGTCTCTTTTTGAAGAGTCAGTTGTATTAGAATTTCATTATTTGCAAAATAGAAATGCACTGACGGGTCTAAAGGGATCAAAGGGTCCAAACTTCTGCCTATGTACCCACACACCTGCAATAGTGTATGGGGTTAAGGTATTGGGGTAATGTGCAGTTGTAAGACAGGTCTCTGAAGAAAAAAGACACTTGTTTATCAAGTATTTTGGGAAAATCTGAATTTTTGAAGACCCTGTTTATGAGTACAAGAATCCATTTTGCATTTGTTACATACCTTCCTCATAGCTGAATCATGAAGGTGTGTGTTTTAGCTATCAGTGGAGAGGGTAGTGGGGGAGAAAGGAACAGACAGACTTTATTAAGATAATTGGAGAAGATTGAAATTTACACGTCCTCCAAAGCCCCTTAATAATTTAAAAGCAGACTGCTTGCTTCAGTAAATGCAACCATAGCTCTGCATAAATATAAATTGATTTAATTTTAATGAGCATTAATACTGTCCATACATTGTACTAGGAGTTTTTTCTCTACAGTAAAATATTTCTGAAATATTTAGAAATGATTTTCATGTTCCTATTAATGTGCAGCTCAGAATGCTAATGTGCATCTCAGAGTACTTGATGAGGGTGAAAAGGGGTCTAACTACTACATAACATAGCAGGTGTTTATTTTGGCCACATCAGAGACAAATCAGCAGACTGTAATCCGAAAGAGCACCTCAAAGCAGCTAATTAATGGGGATTATTGTTTTGCATATATCAACATGGAATTTACCAGGAATTATTAACTTTAGAAAAACATGCATAACACAAAATATACTAAATTGTACACTCTTTGAGAATATCCTAAACAAACACCTTTATTTTTGGGTGACACAGTCCCTTTGAGTTTGACCTGAGGTGGTGCTTTCTTTTTAAAAAGACTCTTAAACCAGGGGAATGCCGCATAGATTCAGTAGATTGCAGCCACTCAGTAACAGAGCCTGTACTCTGAGGCAGTTGAATCACCTTTTTGATGGGCTCACACCTCCAGTAATTTAGAACTGACTGATTGTCACGCTAAAGCAACCCTCACCAATGCATTTTATCTTAACTTGAGAAAGAGAGCACCTTGATAAAGTCCTATGATGCAATGTACTGGTGAGTGCGGATTTAGCAGGACTGACCTAAGTAGGTGAAAGCCCAATAAGATTGAGATTCAGTTGCCTCTTGACTGAAATCCCCGGTAGAACCAGCTGCAGCCTATAGAGAGGGAACCAAGTTATTTTAACTTATAAAAACACTTTGTACCTTGATGGTCTTTTTTTCCTTAGAGGGTAAGTTTAACGTAAACATAAGTATGTTTTAATATATAGCACTTTAGAGAAAAGTAACTATCTACATAAATGTTATGTGACCAGTTACTGCTCCATGTTTATGTAGAGTCGAAGATGCCATTAGAAATCCCACTTCACAAGTGTCCTGGCTAGAGAGATGAGCAGACGTGTGCTTGCTGAGCTCCATTCAAAATTGGACTTTGAAGCCCAAAAAGAGAGTGATTTTGGAAGTGTCAGCTTCTCTTATAATATGGCTGAGCTAAAAAAAGATTGGCATTTTTGTGAGGCAAGTCTGACCAAAATCACACCAGAATCACCCAAGAAGCTTTATCACTAACCAGAGATGCAATTAATCGCCTAGCCCTGAGTGGGAAAGAGGTGGGTCGCTGTCTAGGCCGAGGTAGTTGATCCCGTGTGGATTTGGAGTTGTAGTAGAGTGGCTGTCACTCACTGCAGAAGAATTTAGTGTCCAACGGCTGGAGAGCGAGTGGTGGAGTGTAAAGAGCTTTTTGGTCAAGATCAGGCTGGTGGTTGAGAAGGGTCCCACTGTTCTGAGGGACCGTGGATAGACAGATGGAGTAGCTAAATGGTGATTGTGAGGCTGGAAATGTGACAGCAGCTGATCAGAGGCCACTGATGGAAGTGCAGCGAACTTCACCTGACCTCGTAGATGAGTGTCTGCGTAAGTGGAGACCCTGAGGTGAGAGAGAACGAGGGAGAGCAGAAGCACCAAGGGTGGAAGAGCAGGAGGTAAGATGGTAGAGGTCAAAATGGTGAGGTCAGTCTGGCAGAGAGTGGATATTGATGGGGAATCAATAGATAGGAGGTAGAAGAACGGCCATTGTTTTGGCAGGAAAGTGAGGAGCCGCGATTTTGGGAGAGTCAAGTGGCAAGAGCCTGATCCAGGGATAGCATTGGATGACTGTAACATAGAAATTGAACTTTCTGGGGGGATATATATTAAAAAGAGAACAGAGGAATAACCTTGCTGACCACATGATTGGTAAGAGAGAGTGAGTGAGTTAATTGTGGTCTACAAGAGGAGAAGAAAAGCATGGTCGTTGTCATTTGATCAAGAGGCTGGATTACATAGCTTTCCTAAACATACAAAATAATTAAATTAAAATATTTCATATACATATATGGATAAGGTTTGTAGCAACCTTCGGTAAAGCAGGAAAATGTAATACAAATTATAGTTAATTTAGAGTTAACTACATAGATAATTCATTATCACACTTGAAGCAATAATAAGGATTGCCACTTTGGACTAACTAGTTAAAGAATGGTTTACTTCTCTTTTTTATATAAAAAAAGATGATTTACTATATGTTTGAATTGTAATAAGCACACATTTCTCCTGGAAATAGAGTATTAACCCCTTTGACAACTAAAAGCTATCAAGAAGAAAGAGAAGGGGATTTATCTCTAGCCAGAGATCACTTTGTTTGAATTTTCAAAACAGATAAGTTATCATGATATTTAAAGAGATTTAACTATCAGTAAAGAAACACAATTAGAAAGAATAAAAATAAATAATAAGAAATACAAAATATAAAGAGAAATTTCTGTTTAAAATTTGCAAAGTAACACTCAATGTACAGATAACTTTGCGCGCTGCAGAACAGAGCTCCATCATCAGGGCGCCAAGAACTGCGCCCTGATGACGCTCTGTGCTCCAGCCTGCATCCCATCTGCCACAGATGCCCCCATCTCATATTTACTGGACCTGCTTGGCAAGGTAAGAGTCTGACAGTGTGCCATATGGGCCAGGCATTGTGTGCATGTTTCACTAGGAGCATGTTGAATTGCATGTTTATCATGTATGTAGTGATAAACATGCAAAGCAACATGCTCCTAGTGACACATGAACACAATAACAGTGACATTACATACAATATGCTCCTAGTGACACATGCCAGTCCAACATGGCGCACTGTCATCCCCATACCTTAGCCTTAGCAGCCTCCAGCAAGCAGGTCCAGTAAATATGTGATGGGGCAGATGGGATGCAAGCTGGAGCACAGAGCGTCATCAGAGCACAGTTCTCAGCGCCCTCATGACGGCATGCTGGTCTCCAGCGACCGAAAGATGTGCCACCGATAACAGGACAAATATATACTGGCTGAATCAACATGAATGTTTTGAAGCAAGTAAAAATCAGTACTGTTGCAAGAGCGCCAGTTGGTGGCATAGAGTGTGCACGTCAGTTAAACACAGAGATACACCATTGGTAGGTGCGCCCATCAAGAATGTTAAAAAAAGCAATAAATGGAAAGACAAAGAATGAACTTTTTCTACTTTCAAAAAGACTCCCTCCTAGCCCTATGGGCTGATTACAACAATAAGTGGAAAGCATAAAAGAGACAAAATATTTAAAGTAAAAGGAGTGCTAAAGGTGGTGGTGGTCATCTCTACATGCGCTACAAAATCAGCTATGCCTTCCTCTCAGCCTCCCTCCACCCTAACCAAACAGTACATGAAAACTGGTTCAGTGTTATCAGCACCTAGTACTAAGGTAAATATTCAGGAGCTGAAAGAGCTAATTTCGTCTTTTAGCTCAGAAATTAAAGTTGAAGTGCAGAAAGTTTCCATAGAATTGATAGCAGAGTAAAAGCAGTGGATACTAAAGTATCAGTACTAAAAACAAAATACAACAACTTGATTATGTCACATGCAGAACTGGAAGAGGAATTTATCATACTCAAAGAGGAACAAAAGAAACTCAAAACAGAAGAGGAAGATCATGAAAACAGATCAAGAAGGCAAAATATACATATTCAGAATTTACCAGAATCAGTACTTGATCTATCACTGTATATAAAAGATTTATGTGCAAGTCTATTACCAGAATTAAGTGACAAGGACTTTCGAATAGACAGGATTCACAGAGCCTTGAGAGCTCCACCTTCCTCCAATGAGCGACCTCGAGATGTGATCACTAGATTCCATTACTTTTCTACAAAAGACTTATGAGAGCAGCAGTACAAGGTATAACTGAGATTGATGTATGTCAACCAGCTATCTTTTCTGTTCTGTCACCTTCTGCTACTAGACGAAGCTCCTAAAACCATTTTTAGACATAGTCACATCTCATGATATAGATATGTCTGAGGATTCTCCTTTAAATTGAATTTATCAAAAAAAGGGAGGTATCACTCCATACGCACACCTGAAGAAGGAGCAGCATTGCTTAATTTATGGAATTTACCAGTCCCTGAAAATTTAGGACAAAAGTAAAATGTTCTAACACAGCATCGCCAAATAGACAGGTCGAGACCAAAGAACAGACAACCTGTCAAGCCAAGACTAAATGTAGAAGAAACAGTGAACTAATCAAAGCAAGATGTGTGAAAGACTTCATGTATTGTTATTAGTCGTGAAAAACCCGGAGTGTACAATTGAATAAATAAAATGTAAATATTTGAATAAGACTAGTTCTATCTTTTGCTACTGAAGGTCCTGAGTATCCGTTTGATCTTTTGCAACAGAAAGACTTAATATAGTTCTTGTATCCTTTCACAAAAGCTACTAATGACAGTGGACATAGGAAGGGGAGGGAGGATAGGGTTGAGGAAGTTGAGATAGCTGTGTGTTTTATATGGAAACAAAATAGTTTAAAAGCGTGTCTCTCTGTCCAACGTTGGGATACAACTCTGTTCACCATAGACAAAAGAGGAAAGCGATTCCTCTCCTCTAGATTAAAGTTATCATTGTAGATGATTGTAAAGATATTACAAAACATACTGTTTAAACTATGGAGTACCGCAATTTCCCTCTTTCCTTTTACCTCTCCAATAGGAAATCCTCTTGGTGCTTAATAGAGAGGTAGTGCTGCAAACGGGAGAGATAACTAATGTTTCTCCTTGTACCTTCCAACTTGAAGAACAGGCTGGGAGGGGTAAGCTGTGAGCCTCAAAATCATAACTCATAACACTCAAGGTATTATAACCGGTGAAAAGGGAAATCTCTCTTCAGTAGCTTTAGCGGCTGATTTGTTTATTTACAGGAAATCCATTAAAAAAAACACTTTAAAATAACCCAGCAAATTATAGTCATAGCCAAAGAAGGGAAGGATCACACTCAATGCTAAGGCTATAGACCAATTTCTCTGAATAGTGAAAACATTTATTTGAAGGTGCTTGTCAAATCTGATCCACTCTGATCAAGTGGATTTTGAGGCACCAGAAAACCAGAAAGAAAGAAGAAGAGAAGAAGAAAAGCACCAGAATAACGTTTAATCTTATGGATGTAGCACTTCAGAATAAGGTTCTTCTAAAGCCTTTTTATTTGCATGATGAGAATACCTTTGATGTGTAATAACTTTTTAAAGAGCATTCTGGCATTATATTCTGCTCCTAGAGCTTAAATAAGTTGTCAAGGATTTTGTTCATTGTCACTTCATATTACAAGAAGCACTAGACAAGGTTGTCCCCTCTGCCCTCTAAGTTTTGCATTGTGCATTGAGCCACATGCCATGGTGGTAATAAATTCCCCAAATGTCACCGGAGTAACATTACAAACAAAGAATATAAATTAAGCCTCTTCACAGATGATATATTGTAAACAATTACAAAACCAACGACCAGTCAACCTAATTGTATGGCCTTGCTAGAGAAATTCAGAAATATTCCAGGCTTCAAGTTGGACACAAATAAAAGTGAAGCATTAAACATTTCACTCCCAAAAGCAGACAGAAAAATTGTTAGCACTAAACTTTTCTTTTACATGGGCACAACACCAGATATGAATCTGTGAATTGTAGTCTTAAATAAACTAGCTTAATATATAATGCAAATTACCCAAACATCTTGAAAGATTTGTCTAATGATCTAAACACCAGGACCCTCATGCAACTGTCTAAGCACTACCCTACACTATACTATTATCCCCACCAATAAACTGATACATCTAAATGAACCCCCTCTAACTAATTAACCCCCTCTAAGTAATTACCCCCTCTAAGTATTTAACCCTAGTTAACCCTAACTAGACCTAATTAACCCTAACTGTACCTAATTAAACCTATTCTATTAACCCCCGTCTACCCTACCCTATCCTATTAACACCTACACTACCTAACTAACCCCCTAATTAAACTAATTACCCCCCTTTTACACTATCATGTGGAAGGTGGAAAATGTGCTTGTTTTGTGTGAAGATACAACTTTACAGAAAGGATAATATAACTGTTACAGTCTTTCAGTGAAAGAGGTAGCGTCAAACAAATTTAAGAAATGTAAGCAAACCTGTGAAAATCATAAGGCTATGCCATGCAAGCCACAGTTAAGATGTTAGGTTGATAACAGCATCAGATTTTATGCCACTTTTAGGCATCTTTTGTGCCTATATAGATAGAACCCATGAAGCATGTGCCTTTTAGAAAATATTAATGGGATAAGTACATGTGTGTGACATTTTAGGTGCTTTAACAGTCTTTCTCTTAGGTATTTTTATGGTGTATGAAGTGATTGTTCATAGGAGATTTACGAGTAAAGTTTACTCATTATTTTCCCCATGTGAGTCCTGGAATGGAACCTATATTTACTACTAAGAGGAAATTCATAACAAGCAAGTGTTTGTTTCTCCTTATACAAGCATAGAAGAGAAAAGCACATTAATAAACTAGTGTGTCCCCACAGTGTCAAATTGTATGAATAGTTATCTTCTGAATAATGGGATCATGTGACACAGGATCAGTGTAAATAAAATATAACTTTTATAAAATTATTTAAGATAATAAGAAAAAATACGAACTATTAAGATAATAAAAAACAAACATCATAAAACCAAAGGTCTAGAGCTAAGCAGCCCTACTATGATCTTAAATGGTGAGTGCCTCTAGTAACGCTAAACTGAATACATGACCTCACCAACATGACAACGAGCATATTACATAGTTACATAGTATTTAAGGTTGAAAAAAGACTTTCAGTCCATCAAGTTCAATCTTTTAAGATCTCCTCTGATCTGCAATATGAGGATTAACTATTAATTCATTAGTTGTTAATTAATTATTAATCAATTATTTAATGTTTTTTTTTTTTTATTATTATTAATTAGACCAGAGGAAGGAAAATAGAAAAAAAAAAAAAAAACACAAGCGAGACTTAGCCAATTGTCTCAAAGGGAAATGTAAAAAATGTGGATCAATACTGTCTCTCTAATTATCCATGATAACCCTGAATTCCCTTTTTAATTAGAAATAAATCTAGTCCCCTTAAAGTTATCTATCGAATCCGCTGTCACCACCTCCTCTGGTAGAGAATTCCACAGACTAACCACCCTTACTGTGAAGAACCCTTTTCTTTCTTTGAGGTGGAACCTTTTTACTTCTAACCTCAAGGGATGTCCTCTTGTCAGTTGAAAACCTCTTGGCACAAAAAGCTCCCCTGACAAATCTTTATACTGACCCTGGATGTATTTATATAAGGTAATCATATCTCCTCTTAGATGCCTTTTTTATAGAGAAAATAAGTTTAATTTGGTTAGTCTTTCTTCATAACTAAGCCCCTCCATTCCCCTTATTTGTTTTGTTGCCCTTCTCTGTACCTTTTCCAGCTCTAAAATGTCCTTTTTATGAAGTGGTGCCCAAAATTGTACTCCATATTCCAAATGAGGGCGTACTAGAGATTTGTATAGTGGCAGAATTATATTTGCTTCCCTGACTTCTATACCCTTCTTAATACATGCTAATATTTTATTGGCCATTGCAGCTGCTGCTTGGATTTGAGCACCACCTAGGTGGTTGTCCACAAGCACTCCCAAATCCCTTTCAATATCTGATACACCTAGATTTGCTCCATTAATATTATAAATTGCATGGCTATTTTTCCTTCCCAGATGCATAACCTTACATTTATTTGTATTAAATCTCATCTGCCATTTAGATGCCCATTCCTCAATTGTATGTAAATCCCCTTGGAGGGAAAGCACATCATTATCTGATTTAATTACCTTGCACAACTTTGTGTCATCAGCGAAAATGGAGACCCCACACTCAAATCCTACCTCTAAGTCATTAATAAATATGTTAAAAAGGAGAGGACCTAATACTGAACCCTGAGGAGCCCCACTTACCAGATTAGTCCAATCGGAGTATGTTCCATTTACAACAACCCTTTGCTTCCTGTCTTTCAGCCAGCTCTCAATCCATGAGCAGATATTTACTGCAATTCCTGTATCCCTTAGTTTGCCCAATAGTCTCCCATGTGGCACTGTATCAAAAGCCTTTGCAAAATCCAAAAAGACTACATCCACTGAGTTGCCTTGATCCAGGTTCCTACTAACCTCCTCATAGAAACTAATTAAATTTGTTTGACATGACCTATCCCTCATAAATCCATGTTGACTCCTACTTATAATCCTGTTCAAATAGAATTCTTGTATATTATCCCTTATTAACCCTTCTAAAAGCTTCCCCACTACAGAAGTGAGGCTCACTGGTCTATAATTCCCTGGATTTGCTCTTGCTCCCTTCTTAAATATAGGTATTACATCAGCTTTTCTCCAGTCATCTGGTAGAGACCCTGTGTTGAGTGAATCTCGAAAAATTAAATATAATGGTTTGGCTTTACAGAACCCAGTTCCCTTAGTACCCTTGGATGTATTCTATCAGGACCCGGGGCTTTATTAACATTTATTTTTTCCAACCTCTTTTGGATTACTTCCTGTGTGAACCAATTATTTGGCAAAGGTAGTGTAGCCCCATTATGTTGCAGAGTGAGGAATTGACTCTGCTGGGTTTTGAACCCTGGTCCCCAGGCTTCTATACCTCTTCCCTACCACTGCGCCAGCCTGCCTGTTGTGAATTCCATTGAGACCTTATAAGCTTGACTCTGCTAGCAATTGTATCAGTACCTAAGTCTCTTCAGCTGTGTCTGGTCAGGTGTCTGGTCCTTGGCCTATATAAGGCACTTCCTGTCTATTGATCCTTGCCAGATTATTGTGTGGTTCCTGATCACTTCAATAAACCTTGTTCCTGTTTTCACCTACAAGTTTGCGGAACTGGATTATTGCTGACCTTGGCTACTGGTCTCCACAACTTTGTGATTTCTATATCATTACATGCAGTGTCCCAACCACTTGTACCTCCCTTGTGTATACCGAAGAAAAGAACCTATTTAGCTCATCTGCCTTTTCCTGGTCACTAATCTTCAGACAGCCTGTTTCACATTCTAATGTTCCTATAGCTTCCTTCCTCTCCTTCTTCCCATTAATATACTTAAAAAATATTTTAGAGTTAGTCTTACTCTCTTTTGCAATACATTTTTCATTTTCTATTTTAGCCAGTCTAATCGCGCTTTTGCAAGCCTTGTTGATTTCCTTGTATTCCCGTAAAGCAGTCTCTGTCCCCTCTTGTTTGTATAATTTAAATGCCTGTTTTTTACTCCGTATCTTAATTTTTAAATCATTGTTAAGCCACATTGGATGGGATTTACTCCTTTTACTTTTATTCCGACACGGTATATGCCGATGTGTATGTATATTTAGTAAGGATTTAAATGTTGTCCATTTATGTTCAGTGTTTTTACCTATCAGTTCTCTGTCCCAGTCTATACTTTGTATTGCTGCCCTTAGACCGTTAAAATTTGCCCTTTTAAAATTAAGAGTTTTTGTTGGCCCCTTAAAATTTTGTTTTTTTAATTCAATCTCAAATGAGACTGTGTTGTGATCACTGTTTCCCAAAGGTTGCCCTATTTCAACATTTGATACTATATCAATATTATTTGTGATGAGTAAATCTAAGATAGCTTCATTTCTAGTAGGCTCCTGTATAACCTGGGCCAGATAATGATCCCTGAGTGTACTCAAGAACCTGCTCCCCTTAGCTGAACTGCTGGTCTCATTTATCCAGTTTATTTCAGGGTAATTAAAATCTCCCATTATTAGAACTTGCCCGTGCTTAGCTGCATTTCCAATCTGTAACAATAATAGTATTTCCTCACTTTCAGCTATATTTGGGGGTTTATAGCATACTCCTACTAATATTCTTTTGGAATTTGCTGCTCCGCTATTTAACTCTACCCACAAACATTCAACTTAATCACTAGGTCCACCATAAATATCTTCTCTGACTCTAGGCTTAAATTCAGGCTTAACATACAGACAAATCCCTCCTCCTCGTTTACCATTGCCTCTATCTTTCCTAAATAGGTTATAACCATCCAGATTAACAGTCCAGTCATGAGATTCATCCCACCACGTTTCGGTAAAGCCTATTAAATCCCATTTTTCATTAATTGCTTATAATTCTAACTCTCCCATTTTTCCTGACAAGCTTCTGGCATTAGCAAGCATACACCTTATGTTATGAGTCTGTAGTTCTGAAGTGCCTGCCACTGTACTTGAATTACTTAGTACTACCTCACTATTGACTATACTACCCCTCCCCCCATCTCCTCCCCTATGAGTTGTTAATTCATCCCTTATACCCTCTACACTTTCTACCCCATTACTTATATCTAGTCCCTCCCCCCCACCTACTAGTTTAAAAACTCCTCCAGCCTTTCTACCATCCTATCCCCTAGTACAAAAGCTCCCTCATCATTAAGGTGCAATCCATCCCTACTGTAGAGATTGTACCGAAGTGAGAAGTCAGCCCAGTGCTCTAAAAAGCCAAACCCCTCCTTAGTGCACCACATCTTTAGCCACGCATTAACCTCCCTAATCTCCTTCTGCCTCCCTGGGCTAGAACATGGCACTAGTAGTATCTCAGAAAATACTACCTTGGAGGTCCTTGACTTCAGCTTATTACCTAGTTCTAAACTAGTAGGTGGGGGGGGGGGGGGGAGACTAGATATAAGTAATGGGGTAGAAAGTGTTCAGGGTATAAGGGATGAATTAACAACTCATAGGGGAGGAGATGGGGGAGGTGTAGTATAGTCAATAGGGAGGTAGTACGAAGTAACTCAAGTACAGTGCCAGGTACTTCAGAACTACAGACTCATAAATTAAGGTGTATGCTTGCTAATGCCAGAAGCTAGAGTTAGAATTATTAGCAATTAATGAAAAATGGGATTTAATAGGCATTACCGAAACATGGTGGGATGAATCTCATGACTGGACTATTAATCTGGATGGTTATAACCTATTTAGGAAAGATAGAGGCAATGGTAAAAGAGGAAGAGGGATTTGCCTGTATGTTAAGCCTGAATTTAAGCCTATAGTCAGAGAAGATATTTATATGGTGGACCTAGTGATAAAGTTGAATGTTTGTGGGTAGAGTTAAATAGCGGAGCAGCAAATTCCAAAAGAATATTAGTAGGCGCATGCTATAAACCCCCAAATATAGCTGAAAGTGAGGAAATACAATTATTGTTACAGATTGGAAATGCAGCTAAGCATGGGAAAGTTCTAACAAAGGGAGATTTTAATTACCCTGAAATAAACTGGATAAATGAGACCAGCAGTTCAGCTAAGGGGAGCAGGTTCTTGAGTACACCCAGGGATCATTATCTGGCCCAGGTTATACAAGAGCCTACTAGAAATGAGGCTATCTTAGATTTAGTCATCACAAATAATATTGAAATAGTATCAAATGTTGAAATAGGGCAACCTTTGGGAAACAGTGATCACAACACAGTCTCATTTGAGATTGAATTAAAAAAACAAAATTTTAAGGGGCCAAACAAAAACTCTTAATTTTAAAAGGGAAGATTTTAATGGTCTAAGGGCAGCAATACAAAGTATAGACTAGGACAGAGAACTCATAGGTAAAAATACTGAACATAAATGGACAACATTTAAATCCTTACTAAATATACATACACATCGGCATATACCATGTGGGAATAAAAGTAAAAGGAGTAAATCCCATCCAATCTAGCTTAACAATGATTTAAAGATCAAGATAAGAAGTAAAAATAAGGCATTTAAATTATACAAACAAGAGGGGACAGAGACTGCTTTACGGGAGTACAAGGAAATCAACAAGGCTTGCAAATTAGACTGGCTAAAATCGAAAATGAAAAATGAATTGCAAAAGAGAGTAAGACTAACCCTAAAATATTTTTTAAGTATATTAATGGGAAGAAGGCGAGGAAGGAAGCTATAGGAACATTACAATGTGACACAGGCCATCTGAAAATTAGTGAGCAAGAAAAGGAAGAAGAGCTAAATAGGTTATTTTCTTCGGTATACACAAGGGAGGTATCAGTGGCTGGGGCAACAAAATGGGGCTACACTACCTTTGCCAAATAATTGGTTAACACAGGAAGTAATTTAAAAGAGGTTGGAAAAATTCAATGTTAATAAACATCCATGGGTACTGTGCGGCTTCTATTCGCAAACGCAAAATGACTGCCGATTTGCGTGATTGCAAGATAAGGGTGCCGATTTGCGTGCTTGAGACTGCAGTATTGAATAGAGATTTACAGTTTTAGTGATTCTAACATCCTGTAAAGCCTGTAACCTGCAAAAAAAGCTACAGTGCTAATTAGAAAGCCTGTTTCTTGCAATGGCTGATCACTTTGAGAGTCTTTTTCTCTTCAATTTTACGGGTGCGGCTTATATTTGAGTACTATCTTTTTTCTATTTTTTCCCCTTGAACTTTACAGGTGCGGCTTATATGTGGGTGCGGCTTATTTTCGGACCAATACGGTATTTATTTTTTCAAGATTCACTCAACAGGGTCTCTACCAGATGACTGGAGAAAAGCAGATGTGATACCTATATTTTAAAAGGGAGCAAGAGCAAATCCGTGGAATTATAGACCAGTGAGCCTCACTTCTGTAGTGAGGAAGCTTGTAGAAGGGTTAATAAGGGATAATATACAAGAATATATCTATTTGAACAGGATTATAAGTAGGAGTCAACATGGATATATGAGGGATAGGTCATGTCAAACAAATCTAATTAGTTTCTATGAATAGGTTAGTAGGAACCTGGATCAAGGTAACTTAGTGGCTGTAGTCTATTTGGATTTTGCAAAGGCTTTTGATACAGTGCCAGACTATTGTGCAAACTAAGAGAGAATTGCAGTAAATATCTGCTCATGGATTGAGAGCTGGCTAAAAGACAGGAAGCAAAGGGTTGCTGTAAATGGAACATACTCCGACTGGACTAATCTGGTAAGTGGTGTTCCTCAGGGTTCAGTATTAGGTCCTCTCCTTTTTAACATATTTGTTAATGACTTAGAGGTAGGATTAGAGTGTGGTGTCTGCATTTTCGCTGATGACACAAAGTTGTTCAAGGTAATTAAATCAGATAATGATGTGCTTTCCCTCCAAAGGGATTTACATAAAATCGAGGAATGGGCATCTAAATGGCAGATGAGATTTAATATGAATAAATGTAAAGTTATGCATCTGGGAAGGAAAAATAGCCATGCAATTTATAATCTTAATGGAGCAAATCTAGGTGTATCAGATATTGAAAGGGATTTGGGAGTGCTTGTGGACAACCATCTAGGTAACAGTGCTTTAAAGCCAAGAACAGCTGCAAAGGCAAATGAAATATTAGCATGTATTAAGAAGGGTATAGAAGCCAGGGAAGCAAATATAATTCTGCCACTATACAAATCTCTAGTACGCCCTCATTTGGAATATGGAGTACAATTTTGGGCACCACTTCATTTTAGAGCTGGAAAAAGGTACAGAGGAGGGCTACAAAACTAATAAGGGGAATTGAGGGGCTAAGTTATGAAGAAAGACTAACCAAATTAAACTTATTTTCTCTAGAAAAAAGGCGTCTAAGCGGAGATATGATTACCTTAAATAAATACATCCAGGGTCAGTATAAAGATTTGTCAAGGGAGCTTTTTGTGCCAAGAGGTTTTCAACTAACAAGAGGACATCCCTTGAGGTTAGAAGGAAAAAGATTCCACCTTAAAGAAAGAAAGGGGTTCTTCACAGTAAGGGTGGTTAATCTGTGGAATTCTCTACCAGAGGAGGTGGTGACAGCTTATTTGATAGATAACTTTAAAAGGGGACTGGATTTATTTTGAATTCAGGGCTATCATGGATAATTAGAGAGACAGTATTGATCCAGGGAGAAATCCGATCGCCAGTATCTGGGGTCAGGAGGAATTAATAGTTTTTTGTTTTGTTTTGTTTTTTCCTTCAAGACGATTGGCTAAGTCTCACTTGGGTTTTATTTTGTTTGCCTTCCTCTGGATTAATTAATAATTTAAAAAAATTAAAATAAAATAAAAAATTTAATAATTGATTAATAATTAATTAACAACAAATTAATTTATATTTAATCCGCATACTGCAGTTTAGAGGAGATCTTAAAAGTTTGAACTTGATAGACTAAAAGTCTTTTTTCAACTTTAATTAACTATGTAACTATGTAACTATGCAAATGTGCCCACAAATGCTTCGCTCTTAAAACCATAGTCATTATCAAACATGGCTTCCTTTAAGCTTTTGCATGTTGTATTACACAGCTTTAATGCAAAGCCAAGGTTAGATTAAACACAAGCTGAGTATCCTATCCATGTACAGCTGTTTCAAGCTTACTGGCTATCATCAGCATGGAGCGGGATCTCAGCTTGTGTTGTGGACTTTATGAATAGGTAGTTCACCACATCAATCATTTATAATATGATTAGCAAAAGAGCGATAGAAGCCCTCCATCGTACAGTAGTACAGTAAATAAATAGTACGTCTGTGTTCACATTTCAATGACTGAAACAAGTTAAAAAATTTGCTTCCAGCTCAGAATTCCGAGAAAAACAGTTATTACACTGCATTCTGGGAAGCTAAGCTGGGACATGCAAATGTGCCCACAAATACATATAGATCCTCTAGTACAGTTATGTATGTGTATATATATTTTCCTTCTTACCATTCTCCTGCACTGCAATGACAGTCTGACACTTCCTCTTTCTTTTGTTACTTTAGTACCTCTAGTGGCCAGTCAGTGAACTGCAGTATTTCATTTTTCAGCCAGTAATCCACTATTCAAGGGTTTCTAACCTGAAAAAACGGCCTGTTCCTCACAGGGAGGCACCTCTAGGTAGCTGCCTAGTTTGCTTAATAAGTAATCCGTCCATGGGTGTGGGGGTGTTAGAAACCCAAATCTCAATCTTGTCCCTTCATATCATTGTATAACATAAACTACATTTACAAGACTGGAGTATAAGCTTATGTTTTGTTATCTCATATTATATTTTTTAAGACTACAAATGGTGTTATATAAAGGATATAGTTTTACAATATAACAGACAGTGATTTATGGAACTTTGTTTGCCTGATTATCACTAATCCTGTGTCACATGATCCAATTATTTTTTTAAGAAGACAATTATTCATACAATTTGACACCGATGACACACTAGTTCATTAATGTGCTTCTATCTTCTATTATTGTATCAGTGTAATCACACGAGTACCAGTGTTTGTCCCATTTCTCAGATACATTTTCATTTGAAAAAAGTTTCCCTAGACTATTAGGTAAGCAGGGTGGTTGTACATCTTTTTGTTTTTTGTTTCTCCTTATGCCAGGAGGCCTTGGCCTGGGGTAGCTCATTTTCAGGGGGCAGCAGGCTCTCTGAAATTGCCAGTGCAGCATGATAGCATAGTGTGCACATACCTTTCATTTAGCCACAGTGTCACCCACCTCTCTCTTAAAGGCCAGAGGTTGCCCATGATGACATTTCTAACACCCCAGTGTAAAAAACCTAACTGTATTGTGTAGATGACATTCCTTCCCATGGATGTGACGTACATGATCACTCTCAGTACTGTGGTGTGATCAGTATTAATACTGTTGATGAGTATTGTTTGGGTGTGGCTAGCCTTTAATAGTCAATGCATTTGAGCACCTGTTGAAGGTCATGTGAGTTTCATGACTCTTATGAACCTCTTGATTCCTGGGGTCTATGTTCCCCTTGAGGTTGATATGTGTTATGTGGAGACATATTATTGCCAGTAGTTGATGTTCCAAAATGTATACCTACTCAAGCATATCTAGTGATTCAAATATTTTGTAAAACTAAATGTGGGCCTCTGGGGCTGTTAGGTATTCATTTCTAATGCTTTCTTAATACTTTACTGTCTCTTTAAGTGCTTTTGCAGGTCTTAGTAAGGTGTTTAAAATCATTTATGAGTGCTCTTCAGTACACATAAATGTTATTTCTAAAAAACTTAAACGTACAAGTTGCGAGTCATCTCATAATATTACGAATATGTGAAAAGCAATGGAAAAGCAACTTATAATATTAAAAGCATGGGTTGTTCTAGAGCATCTTAAGTAGCAAGGCCGTAGGTGTGACCAACATTGCAAACGTCCCCAACATTTCCCAAACCAACAACTCTATATAGGATTGCAACAACTTACCAGGCAGAGAACTGTTTGTGTATCCATTGATAGTGTGCACTGTCTCCTCTTCCCCTCCATTCTTACCTAGAGAAGCAAAATATTTGTGGTTAATATACTAAAATACTGACAAATGAGACCTATAATGAAACTTAATGGACCATACTAGTCTAGGTAAAAATCACATGTTTGTGGAGTAAATTATTAACATTAGCAGCTATGTAATCCATGAACATAAAAACATTTTTTGAGAACATCTTATCTTTAGCTGGCTCTGCTTGTGCTATGGCAGATTCTTTCTTGGACTGCTAGACTGTCTGTAGCTTGTGGGGAGGAATGTTTCTATTATGGCTTACTATTCTATTGAGTTCTATTGTCAGGTGCCTTTGTAAAGTAGCAAAACTGGATAAATATATTATCGAAATCCATGGTTCCTCTCAGGTGTCTAATCATAGTTACATGGTTACATAGTTACATAGTAATTAAGGTTGAAAAAAAGACTTTCAGTCAATCAAGTTCAACCTTTTTCTCCTCTGATCTGCAATATGCAGATTAATTATTAATTGTTAGAAAGTATTAATTAATTGTTATTAATGTATTTTAAGCTTTATAAAGTCCCTCAAGAACATGCAATAGATACAATAGTTTCAGGTTACTTTAATGTGGCTTTATACAGATATACACCTTGCTCTAGAGTCCTTTAGGGCCACAATGGGGACTTCATTTTTTTTAAAAAGTGAGATTTGTTAAAGAACTACTGTGGTGACATATTTTATATACTGTATATGGTCTTTTGAAACATCAAACTAGCATAACCCATTTTTAGAAAGAAAAGTAAGCACAGCCTTTAAGTGTTTAATATTCATGTGCAATTAGTCTTTACTACTATTGCTTATTCTCTCTCTCTCTCAGGAGGGTGTGTTCTTCTATCCTAATAAGATCTCCATTAGAGAGTCTGTTTGCCTGCCTCGTTTCATTTGAAACTTCCTTTTCGTTCAGAGTCTTCCCCCATCTGAGCAAGAAGAAGCCAAAATGGTAAAATCCACAGCAGCATCAAAGGCATTAAAGGTTGTATTTTGTAACTCTTTAAAAACAGGGAGATGGAGAGAAGCAGCTCTGATTTGGGGGGAAATGACCAATTAAAACAAGAGAAAAAATATAAACTTTTAGTTATTTTAAAGTTCATGCTGTTTTTTGTTCTGCCTTTAGCGCTCATTGCGAGCCTCTCCCTCCCTCTATATTGCGGGCTTTGCCGCTCATTGCAGGCCTGGCGCAAACCCGCAACTTGCATACCTTGCTGGTGTTTATTGCAGGCCTCGTAATGAGCCTCCCCCCCCCCTACCTTTCAGGCCTCGCAATGAGTGCTTTAAGCGCTCATCGCTGGTCCCACAATGAGCAGCTTTTTTTTTTTATTATTTACAAAAAGAAGAAAAAAAAAAAAAGAAGAAAAGAAGACATGAAATTAAATAAAATAAAAATTATATTGAATTATATTTTCCCATTCCAATTAATGTTCTATCAGTCCAAATTTCTATGTTTCAATTAATAAATATAATTGTGCAGCTAACCTCCCAATGACATTGACTCATACCGTCATTTATGACAGGTAATTACTCCAGTTAATAATATTTAAAAAACACAACAGTTTGAGAAAAAAATAAACATTCGAAAAAATTAGAAAAATCTTAATTTTAGCCATATTTTTGGAGATTCCATAAACAATATTTATAAACTTAGGGCCTCATTCAAATGTGATTTGGTCAATTGAATAGGGCTCTATATAAGCACATAGCATATTTTTTTACAGAAGTTTTTAGTTAGTGAACTTCTATCCAAAAGCAAGGTCTTCACTAACTAAAAACTTCTGTAAAAAAATTTTGCTATATGCTTATATAGAGCTCTATTGAATTGGCCAAATCGCTGAGGCCCAAACTGATAGAGAACGTATCTGTGTCTAAAACATTTGCCCATTATCAAATCAAGTTGTTCAACAAAGTATATTATACATGAGAAGTATAGAGAGAGAGATGAGGTTTAATACAGATAAATATTAGTTTACGTATTTGAAACGTACTAGTATGCGTATTGCTTATATAAAGAACTAGGTATTTTAGTAGTGAATTGATATTTTAATAAAGACTCCAGGAGAATCATTGGGGATGATCTGGCTTTGTATCATCAATTCATGTGTTTGGGTCTGAATGCTTAATTGTGTGTATTATTATGACTTACTTTCTACAAATACAGCAAAAAGTAGAATCTTCTCCTGAACTCCATGCTGAGACCCATCTTCAGAGAGGGTTCCTATAGAAATGCAAATTAAAACTTTATATCCATTAAATATTTCATTCAATATTAACCATTTCATCGTCTTTCCACAAACCACACAAACACATGATCATTTAGCAAAAAAGAGCCCTATGCTAATCCCCTCTATCACAGATTATACCATGCTTTAGGTAATTCCCCATCCAGAAAGCACTGCAAGAGAACTGCTATGAGTGACTGCATGATGACAAAGCCAAAAAGTATGGCACAAATCTCCATTGATTTTTGCACTGCCTGTAGGATTACGAGTTACTCCGTTAGACTTTTTCACCAAAACACTATGCTAATAATAATTTATGGATCACTCGAAAACTAGGGCAGTTGCTTAAATACTAAAAACTGAAGAGACTCTTACAGGTACCAAAGACCACTCGCAAATCATTTTAAATTATTGCTGAGTGTCTCAGCAGCAGTTAAAGAGACAGTAGTCTGTCTCTACACAACCACTCCAGCCCCTAAAATGTTAACCCCTGCAATGGGGGTCCTTAAAGGATCCATCCTTACACCTAAATGTTTAACACTTGGCACGGGAGCCCCTATGCTGCAGGGGGGGCAGATCAGGAGCCCCTGGCACCTAACATTAACCCCGTCCAAACGCACAGGTCCTCAATAAATGAAACGCTACCCATGGATCAATGAGATTTTTCAGATTGAGGGTTCTTCAACCTGAGCAATGGTCCAAATTATTCAAAAGAGACAATGAGCATAGTGACATCCAAAAAAAACATTCCGATTGGCTGAAATATGATATGACATCTATTTCAGCCAATCAGAACGCTCAAAATCCATATTTAATGCACAGCAAGTGCAGCGACCACCATTTGCAGCGGAGGAGCTCATCCAAAGAGGTACTCCTTTAGATTTTTCTCCTTTTTTGTTTTGTTTTTAGAGCGGCAGGATTTTTTTTTGGAGGGCCTTTTCCTGGCCCAGAAAATGAGGACATGACCTTCAATAAAGAAAGAAGAGAACTGGACCCTTAATATAATATGGATAGCCCATCATCGTTGGATGATCATTTGGGGTAGGTAAGTATTATTAATGAATCCTTCTTTTACAGGTTTAATATTTTTTATTTTAATAACCTTTATTATTTTCACTCTGCTCCAAGGCCTGCTACATCTGTGAGAGTCTCAGAGCTGCATTCACAACACCTCAGCAGTGCACATTCACTCTGCTCCAAGGCCTGCTACATCTGTGAGAGTCTCAGAGCTGCATTCACAACACCTCAGCAGTGCACATTCATTCTGCTCCAAGGCCTGCTTTCATTCTTGTACATCACCCACCTAATGGCCGTGCCATCTTCAGCCATATAATTATCTCAAAGTCATCAATATGGTTATTACTGCATAATTATCTCAACATTAACCAAGTGACCATCTCTCCACCAAACACTCAATCTTTTTACTTCTCAATACATTACTTAGCTGATGGTCATGCTTCCCTCCCCCAACAATGTAATAATCATTGTCTCAGACTGTTATCGAGCACACATAGCCATCTCACCATGTACTTCAACTACTCAGAAGAATACTAAAAAGATAAAAAGCAAAGAACATGCTATTTATATAATAATACAAGAAGAATAGTGAAAAAACAATGAAATAACTGAGCTTTTTAAAAAATGAAATAATAATCACATCTCTTTTAATTGGCAAATAAGTCAACACTAACACATGAAAATGGTAGGTCATAGTGTAAGAAGATCTGAAAGTGGTGAAAGTTCATAGATTAATCTCTAAGCATGCACAATATATAAACATGCATATACACTATCAGCCTTATTAAATTGTGATTCGGTAAATTTAAAAGGGCTCTAATTAAGCACACAGCATATTTTTTTTACAGAAGTTTTTAATTAGTGAACTTCTATCCAAAAGCAAGGTCTTCACTAACTATAAACTTCTGCAATTAAAATATGCTATGTGCTTAAATAGAGCCCTTTTAAATTTACTGAATCACAATTTAATAAGGCTGTTTGTTAGTAATGTAAGACTCAGTCTTACCTGGCTTACAAATAAGGATAGGACCCACCAGCCCAGCATTGGTATCATTGGAGGCGATTCTATGGGAGTAGTATGCAGAGGTTACACATGAAGGGTCAAATAGTGTGGGCCCATAGGACTCGGGGATATGCCAAAGATAGACATGCTCTGCTCCTGGATCTACAGCTTCATCAGTCTTCTCTGATTGGCCAGTTCCATCTGTATAACCCATTCCTAAGGTGAGATAAAAGTAGAACAAATAGAGAGACATGATAAAAACATTAGCCATTGTTCAAAAATATTAAAATTGTATTAATTGCTACAAATATTGAGAGAGAGCATAGAAAGAGATGAACATAAAGATAGATATACATAAAGAGAAATAAAAATGTAAAGTACTTATGGAGATAGGAAAATATGGAGAAGAACATACAGTAAAAGAAACATAAAGATGTAGAGAAAAATATGGAGAGTAGAAATCTATAAAGAGAGGAACGTATAGAAAAAATCACAGAGAAAGATAAGTGTAACGGAGCTGGAACACGCAGTCCAATATCTCCGCTGGTATACCGTAAAATACCCAAGAAGCACTACAGTCTCACCATTCCCGACCTCCCATATTGGACGACACACAATTTGGGAGTCAAATGAATACTGACTTTATTTTGTTATTGCAGAAATATTTATACCCATCTCTTCCCACAGGCAATACACATGCCCATATTTGGCCGCACAATACACATAAAGAGAACAATAGGTGGGTCACACCTCTCCGAGGCTCCCTGGCAACTTTGATACAATCAGACATTGATTCAATTACACTTCTTTGTTCTTATCTGAGAATGAAAACACTGTATACAATAGACTTCCTTTATCTTATGCGGAGTCGCTGTAACAGGATTATCTCCCATGCCAAGTAGCTGCAAATGTCTGGGACAATATTCTGCAGAGCATCAACCAACATACATATAGTAGGATCATATTTTAACCATAATAATCATAAAACAGGGTAAAACAGTGATGGGTTCCGCTACACACCTCCCCCGTGACCATAAGCCGGCATACACGGTCTGATCCCAACGGATCGGCCTGGGGATGTCCGGACAAAAGTATTTGTTGGTCAATTCTCTAGTTTGACAACCCATCAGCATTACTGCAATTCACATTTACTCACATTTCCCATATCCCCAGATAGCTGGGATCTGAGCGCACAAAACTACCGAATAGCGCTCAGATCCTCTTCACACAGTTCAATTGCCATGTAGCTAAAGTCTTTCCCATAGTCTTTCATTATATGAATAGGCTTCATGGCACAGTTATCTGGGGTATCATGGTTCACACAGGGCAAGTACCGAATGACCCCCCTGTATGTAAAGGGCCAGAATGAGTGACATACACTCTGGTATGGCCGAACACTGGTTCCAAAGGGCAATATGTCCCAGGGCCATAGTCGCAGGGCAGGAGGCTGGCAAACAGTCCTCTCCAAGCCAAAGTAGCAAAGGGCACTTCGTCACACATCTCCCCTTTGGGGGGAAGTCTAACCAGGCACCTGGATATTTCGCTGGGGTGATGGTGCAACACGCTGAGGGGACTTGAGGGGCAGAGGCCAGCGGCACTCTGCCCTGATGCCAGCTCTTCTGCTGGTATAACCTGCAGGACCTCCTGCTCTGTACAAGGGACAAAGGGAGGGCAGAGGCCGACTGCACTCTGCCCCACTGTCAGCTCTTCTGCTGGGGTACTTGGGACATATTTCGGCTCAGTAGCTAGGGAAATGTGGGGGTCAGTGGGGGTTAACATTTCCTCTGTTAACCCTGGGGCCACATTAGAAGTTAGCTGGGGAGGGGAATTTGTACTTACCCCCTCCTCCGGTTGTCCCAGTGAGGGTAGTTGGGGATCTGGACAGGCAGAGACCACTGTCCCATCTGCGCCATCTGGGAGATTGGTGTCTCCCCTGGTTAGGGTAAACTGTCGCTGGGGGGGAAGGACGACACCTTCTGCCCCCTGTGTTTCACACTGCCGCTGGGGGGGAAGGACGACACCTTCTGCCCCCTGGGGTTCACACTGCCGCTGGGGGGGAAGGATGACACCTTTGGCCCCCTGGGGTACCCACTGCTGCTGTGGAGGAAGGTCGACACCTTCTGCTCCCTGGGGTACACACTGCCGCTGGGGGGGAAGGACGACGCCTTCTGCCAACTGGGGTTCACACTGCCGCTGGGGAGGAAGGACGACACCTTCTGCTCCCTGGGGTACACACTGCCGCTGGGGGGGGAGGACGACACCTTCGGCCCCCTGGGGTACACACTGTCGCTGGGGAGGAAGGACGACACCTTCAGCTCCCTGGGGTACACACTGCCGCTGGGGAGGAAGGACGACACCTTCTGCCCCCTGGGGTACACACTGCCGCTGGGGAGGAAGGACGACACCTTCAGCTCCCTGGGGTACATACTGCCGCTGGGGAGGAAGGACGACACCTTCAGCTCCCTGGGGTACACACTGCTGCTTGGGAGGAAGGATGACAAATTCGGCTCCCTGGGGAACACACTGCCGCTGGGGGGGAAGGACGACCCCTTCGGCTCCCTGGGGTACATACTGCCGCTGGGGGGAAAGGACGACACCTTCGGCCCCCTGGGGTACACACTGCCGCTGGGGGGGAAGGACGACACCTTCGGCCCCCTGGGGTACACACTGCCGCTGGGGAGGAAGGACGACACCTTCAGCTCCCTGTGGTACACACTGCCGCTGGGGAGGAGAATTAGTTGGAGTATTCCACGTGGAGCGGTTTCTGTTTCTGGGACAGTCTCTCTGCATGTGGCCCTGCTGGTAACACGTGTGGCACCTGATATACCGTGGAGGGGATTGGTAGTTCCCACCACCCGGACGCAGTGCTGGGGGGGGGGTTAATGGTGGGAGGTGGGTTAGCAGCTCCCAAGATGGACCGCTCCTGTGCCCGCTGCTTTTCCATTATGTATTTGTGGACATCTGTCATTAACCATTCCAAGGTTTTTATGGGAAGCGTACCTGGGAAAAAGGCCAGTCTGCTTTGGAGTTCTCTTTGAAACTCAGTCTGTGGGGTAATAAGAGGTACTGTAACCATGAGTTCCTTTCTGTCTGCATCCCTGTAGTCCGCGGCCGCCTCCTCCTCCTCATGATGGAACGCTGTCTGAAAACTAGCCGGTTCCATCCTGCTGTAGCCAGGGGCGCTGTACGGATACTAGCGTTGCCCTCAATTTGTACTCCACGGAATGGTGTCTCCTGTAGCTGTCCTTCTGACCATGGGAACAATTCCGCCACTTGCCACCAAATGTAACGGAGCTGGAACACGCAGTCCAATATCTCCGCTGGTATACGGTAAAATACCCAAGAAGCACTACAGTCTCACCATTCCCGACCTCCCATATTGGACGACACACAATTCGGGAGTCAAATGAATACTGACTTTATTTTGTTATTGCAGAAATATTTATACCCATCTCTTCCCACAGGCAATACACATGCCCATATTTGGCCGCACAATACACATAAAGAGAACAATAGGTGGGTCACACCTCTCCAAGGCTCCCTGGCAACTTTGATACAATCAGACATTGATTCAATTACACTTCTTTGTTCTTATCTGAGAATGAAAACACTGTATACAATAGACTTCCTTTATCTTATGCGGAGTCGCTGTAACAGGATTATCTCCCATGCCAAGTAGCTGCAAATGTCTGGGACAATATTCTGCAGAGCACCAACCAACATACATATAGTAGGATCATATTTTAACCATAATAATCATAAAACAGGGTAAAACAGTGATGGGTTCTGCTACAATAAGCCTGAAGAAAGATAAGACCATGAAGTCCATGAAGAGGGAGTAATCTACTGTATGCAGAGAGAGTAGCATAGTATAAATACACATTGGGGAACAGAGAAAGAGCACAATATAGAGAGAGGAATACAGAATTACTGAAATATTAATATAGAAATAAACACAGAAGAAGTATATAAGAGAGGGGAATATAAAGATAGACATATAAAGAGGAATATTTTGAATGAACATGGCAGGAGAGAAAGGGACAGAGAAAGAGAAAACAGAGATAAGAATGAAGAATATTGAAAAAATATAGAGTAACAGACACAAATAGAAAAATGGGGTGAGAGGATCTTAGATGAACATAGAGTACTTGGAGAGAGGAACATAAGTAGAGTGGAATAGAAATAGAAGAGTATAGACAGGGATATAGATAGTGAGGAACATGGATAGAGAGATATATACAGAGGGGGCATGGTGAGTAAGGAACATCAAGAGACTAACACATATAGATGTGAGGAGAGGAGTAATGAGAGGAGGGAGAGGGGATATTAGGAAGAGTGTGAGTAGTACTAACTGACATAGGGCCAGAAGTGGCCGCAGTGGAATGTCTGGAAGGGCCAGCAGTATAGGAGAGCTTTAGAGAGCGAGAGATGCCCCCAGCTGCAAGCAAACAAAGTTTAGAGACAGAGTGGGAGGGACCTGATCTCAGCTGTGAAGGGAGCGAGGGATGCCCCCAGCTGCAGGCAAAGTTCAGGGACAGAGGGGGAGGGACCTGATCTCAGTGGTGAAGGGAGTGCTGGATAGGAACAGGCCTCAGGGACAGATGAGGGAGGTCAGAATACAAAGGCATAGTCAGGAGGACAAGAGGCTTTAATCAAACACAGGGACCCAACTATATGCACAAGAAGTTTATAGTCCTTCTATGTGCTATCCGAGTCCACTCCAATATTTGACATGGGAGCGGAAATGTGAGACCTGACCGAGGGCCAAGATGTGAAAGGAGGTAGCTAATGAGTCAGTGTCCTGTCTATGTGAGAGATGTGAGATCAGTGAATCATGTTTACGACCACTGCAGGTGCAAGGTCAAGTACAAGATGTCTGAGTAGGCCAGGGCTGCAAGAGTTATGGGTGATGGCCCTCCAGTGACCATCCACTTCATCGGGTAAGAGAGGATGTGGAGGGATTGGATTGCCCCTGCGACAGTGGGCAGACCTACTGGCCTGATGGACACTCAGCAGCCAGGGACCATGCCAGGTGAATATCATATATGCTATCATCCCCTCACAAACCCAAACATGTATACCACAGACATAGAAACACACATCAAATGTAAATGCAGCAGGACCAGCCACCCAGGATATGAGGAGGATGCTACCTATATGTGGTCAGTGGGGGGACCGGCAGGGCACACCGCAACACAGGTAGTGATTAACCCCACTAGCCCCCTTCTTCCCCAGTTCATCTGGACCCTCGTATTGATGGCATGGCAACCAGCTCTCCCCCACCACCTCCTCTATCAACCTGAGCACAGCTCCAACCATACTCTTTACCAGTGCCACCACCACCTCCTAAGCACCTCCCCACCTAGTCACCTACCACCTCTTTCTCAACCCATCCAGGCCCCACTGGCAGTCTCAACCACCTCACCTTCATGCCCATCTATGGATTACAAGCATTCAGGAGATGCTTAGCTATCAATAGAGACAGGAGGTCATGATGGTTAGCTTTCTGCAGGGTGTCTCCTCTAAGCAGACAAATGTGGCACTGACCCAAAGGAGGATCTACAGGGAGATGAGGAGGTGCAATGCTCAAATGGAGACCTTCATGGCTAGGATGTTACAGGTGGTCCAAAACCAGGGTGCAGTCATCCAGCTGAACATGGACATCCAGCAGCTCGCTCTGGCAAGCGCCTTCTCCTCTTCATCTGAACAGTTCCCATGTCATCAACCACCTGGCCTCTTCCCATCTCCCTCCATGCATCCTCCTCCACCTCCATCTGCAATACTTCCACCTTCATCACCATTTTCAATGCCTCCCCCGGAAACTCCCAAACGGGGAAGAGGGCTTAGTGGCAAGGGATGGTTGGGGCCCTGTGACCAGGCAGAGAAGGATATAGGGGCTGCATGCCATTTAAGGCTTCTCAAATAAACTCCTCAGTGAAAATCTATTGGTGAAAATGTCACCAGAGTAGATGATTATGTCCTATCTGATGGTGATATTTAGTAACCATGCCACTCACCATCACAAAATCCATAATACTCTTCTCTGTGGTTCTGGTTAACATTTTACCAATTGATGGTCACTGACAAATGCAGACGTTATGATATCATAACACAGTTATCATCTGATAAGTCTTGCTGACAATAAGGCTGCAGGAGGTGATGGAATCCAAATTGAAATATTCAAAATTCTACAAGATGATGCTGTGAAAGTGTTGATTTCCTAATACCAACACATTTGGAAAATTCTACAATAGCTAATAGACTGGAAAAGGTCAGTCTACATCCCAATCCCCCAAAAAAGGCAGTGCCAGAGTGCTTCAATTATTTTACAATTGCACTCATTTTACATGCAAACAAGGTAATGTTTATGATTCTACAAGCTCGATGCCTACAATATATGGACCAGGAACTACCAGATGTGATAGCTGGGTTCAGCAGAGGAAGAGGCACAAGAGATCAAGTTGCCAATGTCCAATGTATAATAAAGAAAGCAAGAGAGTTCCAGAAAAGCATGTATTCTGCTTCATAGACTATTCTAAAGTCTTTGACTGTGTGGATTACAACAAAATGTGATATTCTTAAAGAGATGGAAGTAACATATAATCACATCCTCCTACTGAAGAATCTGTATTTGGGGCAAAAAGCCACGGTCAGAACTGAACATGAAGCAACAGAATGGTTCAAGATCGGAAAAGGCGTGCAACAAGGTTGTATATTGTCACCTTACTTATTCACCTCATATGCATAGTACATCATGCGTAAGTCCGGATTGGATGCATCCAAAGCTGGAATCAATATTGCTGGTAGAAATATCGATACGCCGATGATGCGACTTTGATGGCTGAAAGTGAGGTGGAACTAAAGTACGTATTGATGAGGGTAAAAGAAGAGAGTGCAATAGTTGGCCTGCTGCTCAATGTTAAAAAGACAAAGTTCATGGCAAATAGCAATTTCAGTTCATGGTAAATAGACAAGCAATAGGTAGACGCAGTGACAGATTTTATTTTCTTGGGATCCAAGATCTCTGCAGATGATGATTGTAGTCATGAAATTAAAAGACGTTTGCTTCTGTGGAGGAAAGCTATGGCAAGCTTGAACAAGCTAGTAAAAAGCAAATATAGTAAACTATCAACAAACGTCTGCATGGTTAGAATTATGATATTCCCAGAAGTAACATATGGATATGAGAGCTGGACCATAAAGAAGTGTGAGTGCCATATAATTGATGCCTTTGAACTGAAGATCCAATTTATGGCAGAGTGGCCAGAAGAAAGCCATTTCCCAAAATGTATGGAGGAAGGTGCTCTGGTCTGATGAGACTAAAATTGAACTTTTCGGCCATCAAGAAAACGCTATGTCTGATGCAAACCCAACACATCACATCACCCAAAGAACACCAGTGAACAGTGAAACATGGTGGTGGCAGCATCATGCTGTGGGGATGTTTTTCAGCAGCCGGGACTGGGAAACTGGTCAAAGTTGAGGGGAAGATGGATGGTGCTAAATGCAGGGATATTCTTGAGCAAAACCAGTAGCACTCTGTCTATGATTTGAGGCTAGGACAATGACCCAACACACTGCTAAAGCAACGCTGTAAGTTCTGTGTTTAAAGTTTTCAAGGCCGTAACCCATTAACCGTTTGGAGCCCACAAAAAGACACCAATTGCATAGCAAATTAACTTGTGGTCTCACTTACGGCTACAGTAATTTGCGATAGCTCAATTGAATCGAACTCCATGTTTCCAATTCCCTTCTCACTGTGTTCCTGATCATCACTTAATCATCTATTCTCACTGGGATCTAGTCATCCAGTGATTCATCTAGGTAAGTACACACCCAACACTCACAGCCCAAGCCCCCCCCCCCCCCCCGGCTTTATCTAATAAATTACAGGGCCCCCATGGATTTCTTAGCTATGCCCCCAGGCCCTAGAGAGACCATCATCTAGGCCCACAGGGCCCATGGAGAACCCAATGTATGCCCCAGACGTAAAGACATTCATAGTATTAAAAAAAATTATACCAAATACCCTGAAGGTATTATGGACACCAATAGTATTAATAAAGTTAACCCCTGACAACTGACTCTTTCTCTCTTTTACACCAAATTGCTATTTAATCTAGACTTTACTAATCACTTGTAAATTATGGATGACCTGTAAATCAGAAAAAATTAAGGAACTAAACACCACCCACAAATGGTTTTAAAACCATTTCTGATAACTGCAGCAGCACTTAAAGGGACACAAAAGCATTATAAAAAGCATGGATGTGCATTAGAATTTAATGCTTAACATTCTCATGGTCACGTATGTGCAATTAAAACAATTGTTTTTCAATTCTCATGTGTGATTCATCATACATAAGGGGACATTAGATGCATTGTAGAAAACAGGCCACAGTAGCTAAAGAGACATCATATCACAAACCAACCAAACAAGATAGGTTACAGTCACACCCATCATGGATGTATGTCACATCAGAGCATTGAGTGTCTATATGAATATGAGGCAAAGCAGAAGGTATAAATTGGTCACCACACTGTAGCGTATGAGGCACCAATGTTACATGTGTGAGGCATGTGCTTGTGAAGAGGCTGGTAGTGAATAGGGGAGAGAGTAGTTATGTCATCCATGTTGGGCCTGATCTCAGACAGGCAAATTAAATAGCACAGGCTATGCCCAGGATTATGCTAGGGAATAAGCTAGGGACAGATCTCTAGAGGCACAGAGAAAAGGCAATAATTATAAGTCAGTCCAGTGGCAACCTCAGTGTGCATCATGTCATATCTAAGCACTACTGGAACAGATGATCCAGAGTCCATATCTCTGTGACAGGTGTGAGCATGTTGCCTCTCTGGAAGCTCAAATTGGAGAACTGGAGAGGAGAATTGCAGCACTTACTCATATTCCATGGGAAAGGGAGCACAGTTTAGCCGGGCCTAGCATGGAGGGTGGAATATGCGGCTAGTGAGGATGTCCAGGGAGGTAGCTGGGTTACAGTTACAAGGGGGAGCAGGGAAATCAGGAGGAGGTAGGCCAGTTCTGAGTTGGCAAACACCATCAGATTTGCCACATTGAGTAAAACTGTTGGGGATGTCCATTCAGGAATGGCAATGCCAGATAGAGCTGTTCCCTCTAACAGCCGGTAGAACAGTTCTACTGGAGGAGTGGGAGGGCAGTGGGAGGGCAGAATAGGCAGAGCAACAGCCAGGTTTTGGTGGTAGGGGATAGGTAGAGAGGGTGATTTGTCACCCAGATCCCAGCAATCCAACAGTTTGCTGTCTCCCGGGTGCTCGGGTTCGGCATGTTGTGGATCAGGTAGATAAATTATCGGGAGAGGAAGGAAATGAACCGGCGGTCTTGGTACATATTGGTACCAATGACACAGTAAGTGGAAGATGGAGTGTCCTAAAGAATGATTTTGGAGAACTAGGGAATAAGCTTAAAGCAAGGACCTCCAAGGTAACTAGCCAATGGAGAAGGAACTTAGGGAGGTTAATGCATGGCTAAAATGTGATGCACTAAGGAGAGGTTTGGGTTTTTAGAGCACTGGACTGACTTCTCACTTCTGTACAATCTCTATAGCAAGGGTGGATTGCACCTTAATGATGAGGGAGCTTTTGTGCTAGGGGATAGGATGGTAGAAAGGCTGGATGAGTTTTTAAACTAGTAGGTGAGGGGGGGGACTAGATGAATGTAATGGGGTAGAAAGTGTAGAGGGGATAAGCGATGAATTAACTACTCATGGGGGAGGAGATGGGGGAGGGTTAGTATAGTAAATAGGGAGGTATTACTAAGTATCTCAAGTACAGAGGCAGGCACCTCAAAACTACAAACTCATAACATAAGATGTATGCTTACTAATGCCAGGAGCTTGCCAGGAAAAATGGGAGAGTTAGAATTATTGACAATTAACAAAAAATGGGATTTAATAGGCGTTACCAAAACATGGCTGGATGACTGGACTGTTAATCTGGATGGTTATAACCTATTTAGGAAAGATAGGGGCAATGGTAAAAGAGGAAGAGGGATTTGTCTGTATGTTAAGCCTGAATTTAAGTCTATAGTCAGAAAACATATTTATGCTGGAACTAGCGGTAATGTTGAATGTTTGTGGGTAGAGTTAAAAAGCGGAGCAGCAAAAGTAAGGAAATGCAATTATTGTTACAGATTGGAAATGCAGCTAAGCATGGGCAAGTTCTAATAATGGGAGATTTTAAGTAACCTGAAATAAGCTGGATAAATGAGACCAGCAGTTCAGCTAAGGGGGCAGGTTCTTGAGTACACTCAGGGACCATTATCTGGCCCAGGTTATACAAGAACCTACTAGAAATTAAGCTATTTTTGATTTAGTTATCACAAATAATATTGATATGGTATCAAATGTTGAAAACAGTGGGAAACAGTGATCGCAATACAGTCTTATTTGAGATTGAAGTAAAAAAATAAAACTCTTAATTTTAAAAGGGCAGATAATGGTCTAAGGGCAGCAATACTTAGTATAGACTGGGACAAAGAACTGATAGGTAAAAATACTGAACATAAATGGACATTTAAATCCTTACTAAATATATACATACACATCGGCATATACCATGTGGGAATAAAAGTAAAAGGAGTAAATCACATCCAATGTGGCTTAATGATTTAAAGATCAAAATACAGGTATTTAAATTATACAATCAAGAGGGTATAGAGACTGCTTTACGTGAGTACAAGGAAATCAACAAGGCTTGCAAAAAGGGCTATTAGACTGGCTAAAATAGAAAATGAAAAATTAGTTGCAAAAGAGAGTAAGACTAACCCTAAAATATTTTTTAAATATATCAATGGAAAGAAGGCCAGGAAGGAAGCTATAGGAACATTACAATGTGGCACAGGCCGTCTGATAATTAATGACCAGGAAAAGGCAGATGAGATAAATAGTTTTTTTTCTTCGGTATACACGAGGTACCAGTGGTTGGGACACCGCATCATAAGGGGGCTACACTACCTTCGTCGAATAATTGGTTAACGCAGGAACAAATCCAAAAGAGGCTGACAAAAAAAATGTTAATAAAGCCCTGGGTCCTGATGGAATAGGAACAGGGTTCTGTAATAGCCAAACCATTATATCTAATTTTTCAAGATTCACTAAACACTGGGTAATTACCAGATGACTGGCGAAAAGGGGTGCTGGCAAGGAGGGGGATGAGAGGACAGGAATTGCAGTAAATATCTGCTCATGGATAGAGAGGTGGATAAAAGACAGGAAGCAAAGGGTTGTGGTAAATGGCACATGCTATGATTGGACTAATGTGGTAAGTGGGGTTCCTCAGGGTTCAATAGTAGATCCTCTCCTTTTTAACATATTTAAAAAATTTAAAATGGAGACAATACTTTTCAGGCCCACCTCTAAGTCATTAGACTTAGAGGTGGGCCTGAAAAGTATTGTCTCCATTTTTGCTGATGACACTAAATTGTGCAAAGTAATTAAATCATATAATGATGTACTTTTCCTCCAAAGGGATTAACATAAAATAGAGGAAAGGGCATCTAAATGGCAGATGAGATTTAATACAAATAAATGTAAAGTTATGCATCTGGGAAGGAAAATAGCCATGCAATTTATAACATTAATGGAGCAAATATACGTGTATCAGATATTGAAAGGGATTTGGAAGTAATTGTGGACAACCACCTAGGTAACAGTGCTCGATGCCAAGGCAAATAATATATTCGCATGTATTAAGAAGGGTATAGAAGCAAGGGAATTAAATATAATTTTGCCACTATACAAATCCCTAGTACGACCTCATTTGGAATAGGAAGTACAATTTTGGGCACCACTTCATAAAAAGGAAATTTTAGAGCTGGAAAGGGTACAGAGAAGAGCTACAAAACGAATAAGGGGAATGGAGGGGCTAAGTTATGAATAAAGACTAACCAAATTAAGCCTATTGTCTCTAGAAAAAAGGCGTCTAAGAGGGGATATGATTACCTTATATACAGTGAGGGAAAAAAGTATTTAATTCCCTGCTGATTTTGAACGTGTCCACTGCGAAAGAAATGATCAGTCTATAATTTTAATGGCAGGTGTATTTTAACAGTGAGAGACAGAATAACAAAAAAAATCCAGAAAAATGCATGTTAAAAAAGTTATCAATTGATTTGCAGGTAAATGGGTGAAAAAAAGTATTTGACCCCTTCAACTTTATCATTGCCAACAAGGGCTTTGCCAGCAAGTACTGAGGTCAGACGTTTCTTGTAGTTGGCAACCAGGTTTGCACAAATCTCAGGAGGAATTTTGTCCCACTCCTCTTTGCAGATCCTCTCCAAGTCATTAAGGTTTTGAGGCTGATGTTTGGCAACTTGAACCTTCAGCTCCCTTTCACTGATTTTCTATGGAATTAAGGTCTGGAGACTGACTAGGCCACTCCGGGACCTTAATGTGCTTCTTCTTGAGTCACTCCTTTGTTGCCTTGGCTGTGTTTTTTGAGTCATTGTCATACTGGAACACCCATCCACGACCCATTTTCAATGCCCTGACTGAGGGAAGGAGGTTCTCACCCAAGATTTGACGGTACATGGCCCCATCCATCGGCCCTTTGATGCGGTGCAGTTGTCCTGTCCCCTTAGCAGAAAAACACCACCAAAGCATAATGTTTCCACCTCCATGTTTGACAGTGGGGATGTTGTTCTTGAGATCATAGGCAGCATTCCTCCTCCTCCAAACATGGCGAGTTGAGTGGATGCCAAAGAGCTTGATTTTGGTCTCATCTGATTACAACACTTTCACCCAGTTCTCCTCTGAATCATTCAGATGTTCATTTGGCAGACTTCATATGGGCCTGTACATGTGCTTTCTTGAGCAGGGGGACCTTGCAGGCTCTGCAGGATTTCAGTGCTTCACGGCGTACGTAATGTGTTAACAATGGTTTACTTGGTGACTATGGTCCCAGCTGCCTTGAGATCATTAACAAGAGCCTCCTGTGTAGTTCTGGGCTGATTCCTCACCATTCTCATGATCATTGAAACTCCACGAGCTGAGATCTTGCATGGAGCATCAAACCGAGGGAGACTGACAGTTATTTTGTGTTTCTATTTGTGAATAATAGCACCAACTGTTGTCACCTTCTCACCAAGCTTCTTGGCGATGGTCTTGTAGCACATTCCAGCCTTGTGTAGGTCTACAATCTTGTCACAGACATTCTTGGAGAGCTCTTTGGTCTTGGCCATAGTGGAGAGTTTGGAATCTGATTGATAGATTGCTTCAGGTCCCATGTGTCTTTTATACAGGTAACAAGCTGCAATTAGGAGCACTCCCTTTAAGAGAGTGCTCCTAATCTCAGCTCGTTATCTGTTTAAAAGACACCTGGGAGCCATGAATCTTGCTGATTAATAGGTGGTCAAATACTTATTTCATTCATTGATCTGTAAATCAATTCATAACTTTTTTTTTGTCATGTGTTTTCTGGATAATTTTTTTTTGTTATTCGGTATCTCACTGTTAAAATACACCTACCATTAAAATTATAGACTGATAATTTCTTTGTCAGTGCACAAACGTTCAAAATCAGTAGGGGATCAAAAACTTTTTTCCCTCACTGTATATACATCCAGGGTCAGTATAAAGATTTGTCAAGTGAGTTTTTTGTGCAAAGAGATTTCCAAATGACACAAGGACATCCTTTGAGGTTAGAAGTAAAAAGATTCTACCTTAAAGAAAAAAAGGGATTTTTAGAGTAAGGGTGGTTAATGAAATTCTCTACCAAAGGAGGTGGTGACAATGGATTCAATAGATAACTTTAAAAGGGGACTGTATTTATTTCTAATCAAAAAGGGCATTCAGTGTTATCCTGGATAATTAGAGAGAGAGTATTGATCCAGGGAGGAATCCGATTGCCAGTATTTGGGGTCAGGAAGGAATTAAAAAATGTTTTCCTTTGAGACGATTGGCTAAGTTTCACTTGGGTTTTTTCTGTTTGCCTTCCTCTAGATTCAATTAATTAACAACTAATCGGCATATTGCATCTCAGAGGAGATCTTAAAAAGTTGAACTTGATGGACTGAAACTCTTTTTTCAACCTCAATTACGATGTAACTATGTAACTATGTGTGTGTATATATATATATATATATATATATATATATATATATATATATATATATATATATACACACACATACAGTGGCGGAGCTAGAGAATGGATGGACCTGGTGCATCTATCCCCCAAGCACCCAACCTCTCTCAGCACCCACCTCACATAGCACCCATCCCTATCTCCTTTGCTCCTCCAACCCAGAACCCATCACACCTGTACTTTGCTGTCACTTTGCTCTCTTACCTTTTCCCCTGATACACACCTCCAGTGTACTGAACTGTTCCACACTGCCACCTCTTCGGGCTTCAGTAGAATTGCTCTTATTTAAACAGGTACACACCAATTTCAGACTAAGGGGGAGCGTGCAGCCAAGGAGGCACATGGGGCAGTGGCGTGTTGGGTGGGGCTGTGAGTGGCATCAACAGAACAGGAAAAAAAATAGATATAGCAGCCTGCACTTGTAAAAGCCAATGTACAGCCTCTCCCTTCTCTCGCTTTCTCCCTCGTCTCTCTCTCCCTCTTCTCGTCTCTCTTTCCCTTTCCCTTCTCCCTCCCTTGTCTCTCTCTCTCCCTTTTCTCTCTCTCTAACCTTCTCTCTCTCCCTTCTCTACCCCATTCTCTCCCCTTCCATGTTGTCTCTCCCCTATTCCATAGTCTCTCCCCCACCCTTGTCTCTCCCCTTCTCCATTGTCTCTCCCCCTCTCCCTCATCTCTCTCCCTTCTCTCTCTCCCCCTTGTTTCTTGCCCCACCCTTGTCTCTTCCCTTCTCCCTTGTATCTCCCTTCACCCTTGTCTCTCCCTTTACCCCTGTCTCTCCCCTCCCCCTTGTCATTCCCTTTACCCCTGTCTCTCCCCTTTCTTTTTTTGTCTCTCCCACCCTTCTATCTCCCCTCCCTCTTGTTTTTCCTCCCACCCTTGTCTCTTCCCTTCTCCTCTCTCTCCCCCCTTGTCTCTCCATTTACCTAGAGCTCTAACTTTACTCTAGAGCGTTTGCTGCCTGGGGCTGTCCCAGAGTTTGCTAAGGCCCCCACCACCCAACACACACACACACACCCTGATGCAAACATTATTCATATATATGTCCAAGCTAAGCTTCCCATAATGCAGTGTAATAACTGTTTTTCTTGGCATTCTGAGCTGGAAGCACGTTTTTTTTAACTTGCTTTAGACATTCAGATGTTAACACATACAGTGCCTGATTTTTTACAAATGTTGTTACATTACAGCCAGTTCAATGTTTTGTTAATCTGATTTTTTTGTGATGGATCAGAACACAACAGTCTAAGTTGGTGACGTGAAATGAGAAAAATATATCCATAAAGCTAAAAAGCTCTGGTGCAACCAATTACCTTCAGAAGTCACATAATTAGTTAAATGATGTCCACCTGTGTGCAACCTAAGTGTCACATGATCTGTCATTACATATACACACCTTTTTTTGAAAGGCCCTAAGAGGCTGCAACACCTCAGCAAGAGGCACCACTAACCAAACACTGCCATGAAGACCAAAAAACTCTCCAAACAAATAAGGACAATGTTGTTGAGAAGTAAGAATCAGGGTTTGGTTATAAAAACATATCCAAATCTTTGATGATCCCCAGGAGCACCGTCAAATCTATCATAACAAAATGGAAAGAACATGGCACGATAGCAAACCTGCCAAGAGACAGATGCCCACCAAAACTCACGGACCGGGCAAGGAGGGCATTAATCAGAGAGCAAGCACAGAGATCTAAGGTAACCCTGGAGGTGCTGCAGAGTTCCACAGCAGAGACTGGAGTATCTGTACATAGGACAACAATAAGCCTTACACTCCATAGAGTTTATGGCAGAATGGCCAGAAGAAAGCAATTACTTTCAGCAAAAAACAAAATAGCATGTTTTGAGTTTGTGAAAAGGCATGTGGGAGACTCCCAAAATGTATGGAGGAAGGTACTCTGGTCTGATGAGACTAAAATTGAACTTTTCAGCCATCAAAGAAAACGCTATGTCTGGCGCAAACCCAACACATCACATCACCCAAAGAACACCATCCCCACAGTGAAACATGGTGGTGGCAGCATAATGCTGTGGGGATGTTTTTCAGCAGCCGGTACTGGGAAACTGGTCAGAGTTGAGGGAAAGATGGATGGTGCTAAATACAGGGATATTGTTGAGCAAAACCTGTACCACTCTGTGCATGATTTGAGGTTAGGACGAGGTTCACCTTCCAGCAGGACAATGATCCCAAACACACTGCTAAAGCAACACTTGAGTGGTTTAAGGGGAAACGTGTAAATGTGTTGGAATGGCCTAGTCAAAGCCCAGACCTCAATCCAATAGAAAAATGGTGGTCAGACTTAAAGATTGCTGTTCACACGCTCAAACCATCCAACTTAAAGGAGCTGGAGCAGTTTTGCAAGGAGGAATGGGCAAAAATCCCAGTGGTAAGATGTGGCAAGCTCATAGAGGCTTATCCAAATCGACCTGGAGCTGTGAAAAAAAGGTGGCTCTACAAAGTATTGACTTTAGGGGGGTGAATAGTTATGCACATTGACTTTTTCTGTTATTTTGTCCTATTTGTTGTTTGCTTCACAATAAAAAAAAAACATCTTCAAAGTTGTAGGCATGTTCTGTAAATTAAATTATACAAATCCTCAAACAATCCATGTTATTTCCAGGTTGTGAGGCAACAAAACATAAAAAATGTCAAGGGGGTGAATAGTTTTGCAAGGCACTGTATGTACTATTTATTTACTGTACTTTTGTATGGTGGAGAGCTTCTATCGCTCTTTTGCCCACCATATATTATGATTGTTGTGGGGAACTACCTACTCACAAGATCCACAACACAAGCTGAGATCCCGCTCCATGCTGATAATAGCCAGTAAGCTTGAAACAGCTGTACATGGATAGGATTCTCAGCTTGTGTAAAATCCAGCCTTGGCTTTGCATTAAAGCTGTGTAATACAGCAGGCATAAAGGTAAAGCTCAGCTTCCCAGAATGCAGTGTAATAACTGTTTTTCTCGGAATTCTGAGCTGGAAGCAGGTTTTTTAACTTGCTTTAGACATTCAGGTGTGAACACAGATGTACTATTTATTTACTATATATTATTATTTACTATATGAGCTCGAGAATGGAAGGCTCTGGTGCATCTATCCCTGCATAGCACCGAACCCCTCTCAGCACCCACCTCAGATAGCACCTATCCCTAACTCCTTTGCTCCTCCCTCACATAACCCATCCCACCTGTACTTTGCTGTCACTTTTCTCTCTTACCTTTTTCCCTGATACACTTCTCCAGTGTGCTGAACTGTTCCACACTGCCACCTCTTGGAGCTTCAGTAGAATTTCAGACTGAGGAGGCACAGGTAGGCACAGGGGGCCGTTGCATGTTGATTCAGCATGTGGGAGGCCACAACTTTTTCTCTCCTTTTCTCCATTGTCTCTTCCCCACCCTTGTCTCTCCCTTAACACTTGTCTCTCTCTCCCTTCTCTCTTTTTTTATCAAAATGTAATTTTGAATATTGTGTTTGTGTGTTTCCATCTCATGCTGTTAACGTTTGATTTATGTATCCCCAATTAAGTACACACTTGTTTAAGACATAGTTACATAGTTACATAGAGCCTCATTCAAGTCTGGGCTCGCAACTCATTCTCAGACAGTAGAACGTCTGCAAGTGAGTTGCGGGCTCCCGTTCATCTCAGATTGTCCGGACCCGCAAGTTAGGGGCCGGTAGAGAGATTCGGAAACCATGCTTTAGTATGTAGAATTTGCGAGCTTGAAGGCTGTAAGTCCCGAGTTAGAAACAGCCTATGGAAACAGAGATCGTCATCATGACATCAATGAGATCCAACTTCCAAGCCCGTAACTCGTAATTGAAGCCTATAGGACTTTGGAAAATGGAGGTTGGATTTCAAAGTCCTACAGGCCTGGAGGTAATTGAAGCCAGGAGGACTTTGAAATCCAACCTCCATTTTCCAGAATCCTTCGGGTTTCAATTACGAGTTACGGGCTTGGTGGTTGGAACTCATTGATGTCATGATGACTATCTCTGTTTCCAGAGGCTGTTTCTAACTCAGGAGTTTCTAACTTGGAGGTAATTGAAGCCTGTAGGACTTTGAAAAATGGAGGTTGTATTTCAAAGTCCTACGGGCTTGGAAATTAAATTTCAAAGTATTCTATTTTGTCGATTTTCGAGCTTGAGAATGTTGTATTATTAATTCTAAGACTTAACATCACTTTCCTTTTTAGTAAAAGTACAGTGTTGTTTTTTTATTAGCATTTCAAGTGCTCCATACATGTCATTAAGCCCTTTGCGAGTCCGCCTTGGAACCCTTAACTTGTGGTTCGATGTTTGCCATTTGCGGGCTTGATGGAGTGGTTAACGAGGGGTAATCAGAGCAACTGAGTAGTGATTTGCGATTTTCGCCTTGCAAAATTTAAATATCAAAGGCTTGGAGGGCAGTTACTTACGATTTTAAAAATGTATATAAATCGCAGCTCGGAGCCCGTAACTCTATCAGAGCCCGCAACATGTTGCCAATTGAATAGCAAAATAAGTTACGGGCTCCATTTCTGAGCCCAGATCTCACGAACGGCTCAATTGAATGAGGGTCATAGTAATTAAGGTTGAAAGAAGACCTTAGTCTATCAAGTTCAAGCTTTTTAGATCTCCCCTGATTTGCAATATGCGGCTTAGTTGTTAATTGATCCAGAGGAAGGTAAACGGATAAAAAATATAACCATACGTGTCCACAGAGAAGAGGATTATGGATAGGCCACCATCTACTCAGTAGACAGACACGAGTATGTAAACATATTGAATATATTAAATTTAGTGTTTTTTAGAAGGTTCAATCCTAAATGTGGCTGAAGCCCCTATCTCCTCCTCTTCTTAAGCTCAGGGCCCCCACTGCCCATTCCATCATGTCTTCTCCCTCCTCCACGACAAGGAGGGGTTTGATGGAGTGATATATCCTTCAGCGGTGGCTGTGTAACAGCGGTTGTTGGAGGTACTGAAAAAGACAAGGAGGGACCAGGCTGCGGTTCAGATGTTGGGGGCACCAGTGTGCCTAGTGTTCTGGTTCTGCATTTCCTGTAGCATCCTGTTCATGTACCTTTCCATATATAGGTTGTGTCGCCTCAACTCCCTATAGGTCCTCCTATTACTGCGATCTCCTGTTGTGATCTGGAAGCCCAATGTGTGCATAACTGCTCTTAGGGCTGTCTACTGGCCAGCCATGTCAGTCAGGATGTTTCTGAATGTGTCCTCCTCCCTCTTCATGCATTACAGGAGATTAGACACATTAGCTTTCACTTATAGTTGCTGACGTCTGTCCTGGGATGTGTCTTGCATATTATTTGGAGGATGAGGTAATGGTGCTGGTGGTGGCAGACTGAGGAGGTCTCCAAGAGTTCATAGTGGAGCCCAAGATGCTGTTGATATCACAGGCCCTTGGATCTGGTTTGTGGCTACTGTTCCACCTCCTCCAAGGGATCCTGTGGGGCAGCAGCATAGGTTCCTCCTAACCAAGAGGCAATGCCACCGCCTATGCCTGGGGGAGTCCTGGACCACAGGGGTACTGAAGTAAGTGAACAATATTGTATGAGTTCATAATATTGTCTGATCATTTGATCGCTGTGTGTTCCTGTTTTCTGACATCATAGTGAATGGGACATGGTTACTTAAATTATTGTCATTGGATGTAGTTATGATATTACACAGATTATCATTGCTCTGTTTGGTAGGATAGTACATTACACTGAACATGCAGACTCTACATCTGCATAAGCTGCAATGGAAACACCCATACACGCCTCTCTATTGGATGTTTACTCACTTTACAATATGTTTTAACCAATAATCATTGTGAAATATTATCTCTAAGTATATGACACACATATTTGAATCTGCCCAACAATGACAGTGATATGTCGGCTTCCTGGATTGAACTGGGGATACATTATACATCTATTCCTATTCATATTCAGGATACATATCCCTTTTATAGTTGTACAGCACTTACATTGAACATGTGTTATCTATGTGTGTGTGTGTGTGAGGGCATGATGGTGTATTTGATATTCACCTTGCAAGATGCTGGGATCCTGCACATCCACCAGGCCTGGTATTATGACAACTGTAGCAATCCACTTCATCAGAATCCTCTTCCACTTGCTTTAATGGATACTAATAGGGGGCTACCACCTGTAGCACTGGTTGCTCTGGCCGCCTCTGCCATCTTCTTCTTCACCCTTGGCGGGCTGTCATACCGTTGTTTCCCCAACATGACATGCCTGTTAGCAAACCCCAATGGAGACACCCTTGCTGCCACTTCCTTCCCTCCCTCATGAAAAATATTGTAGTGGGCATGGATCTCACTGAGGAGGACCATCATCTACACTGGGGTATATTTAGGATCCCTGTGCCTGGCCAGAGCCTCTTGCCCTCCTAACTGTGACTGTGGATCCTGTCCTCCTTCATCTGTCCCTAAGCCTGTCCCTACCCACCACTACCTCCCCCTTGAGATCAGGCCCCATACCCTCTGCCCCTGCATTGTGTTTACCTGATTCTTAGGGCAGATGCCTCCGTCCCTCATACTCACCTCTGCCTCTCCCTCTTCCTGAGCTCCCATTAGCACCAAACCTGGGTCTACCTCCTCCTTTCTCTCTGTCATCACTGCTTCTCCTCCCTTCTCTTTTTCTCTCCTTGCTGCTCTCCCTCCCTCCTCTCCCTCTCTCCTCACTTCACTCTCTCCATTTCTCTCCCTCTTCTCCTCTCCTTCTCCTCTTTATCAAAGATGACACCCTCACTCTCCTTCTCTCCTCCTTCAAGATCTAACAAAAAATCTAAGGGATAAATAAATATTAAATGTATATATATATATATATATATATATATATATATATATTTGACATAAAACAAAAAGGTACTGTATGTATTATTAGGTATATAATATTAGGTATATAATATTATAAGTAATGGTATATGATATATATATATATGATATGATGTGTGACAGCTTTTACTGAGATTTCATAGATTTACGGTTGTCTTGTGGGATTCGTAATATTATGAATGAACTGCATTGAATACATGTATAAGATTACTGAAAATCTCTTGCAGCTGAAATTCTGTACAAACATAATTTTGTAGCTCGAATAAAAGATGGCTCTATGCCCCTAACAGTATCTCCCCCCCAAAAAAATAAAGAATTACAAAGAAAAACAAAACATAGGGCCTCATTAAATTCCAGCCTCGTAAATAAGAGGCTTCTACTTAAGCCCTACGTACTGCAAAGTTTCTCTAACTTACAATGCTATTAAATTAGCCCTGCTGCGAGCAACGTATGAGCTACGCAGCAGGGCCGTACGTATCTACACTGCGTAAATGTACATGAGGAGTGACAGCCTGCGAGATGATATCGCAGGCTCCCACTCCTCATCAAGTGCTGCGGGGGTCCTAAAAGGGACCTCCGCGGCAGTCCCCCACATAAGCCCTGCCGTGGGGGGTACTCCAAACCCCCCCCAGGCACCTAAAATGAACCCCCCCTCAATGCGGGGGTCCCTGTCGGGACCCCCGAAGTGTCCTCACATGAACACCTTGCTGCAGGGGTCCATAGGAACCCCCGCAGCCCCCACACATTAAACCCTTGCAGCGGGGGTCCCCGATCGGCACCGATCAGGCCCCCGCTGCATTTAAAACTTTTAAATTCCCCGCCGCGGCTCCTTAAAGGGGCCGCGGCACACTATTACCCAATCCCGGCCGCGGCACTTAAAATTAACCCCCCTCTATGCTGGGGGTCCCCATCGGGACCCCCGAAGTGTCCCCACATAAACCCCCTGCAGCGGGGGGCCCCGATCGGCACCGATCGTGACCCTGCTGCAATTCAATTTTAAATTTCCCGCCTCGCGGGTCCTCAAAGGACCGTAAAGGTCCTGAAAGGACTCGCACTAAAAATATTAACCCCAGGCAACTATAATTACCCCATTAACTCATGGTGGTCAATCCAGACCACCATAAGGCTCTAATTAACCCATTAACTCATGGTGGTCAATACAGACCACCATAAGGCTCTAATTAACCCATTAACTCATGGTGGTCAATACAGACCACCATAAGGCCTAAATTAACCCATTAACTCATGATGGTCAATACAGACCACCATAAGGCCTAAATTAACCCATTAACTCATGGTGGTCAATACAGACCACCATAAGGCTCTAATTAACCCATTAACTCATGGTGGTCAATACAGACCACCATAAGGCTCTAATTAACCCATTAACTCATGGTGGTCAATACAGACCACCATAAGGCTCTAATTAACCCATTAACTCATGGTGGTCAATACAGACCACCATAAGGCTCTAATTAACCCATTAACTCATGGTGGTCAATACAGACCACCATAAGGCTCTAATTAACCCATTAACTCATGGTGGTCAATACAGACCACCATAAGGCTCTAATTAACCCATTAACTCATGGTGGTCAATACAGACCACCATAAGGCTCTAATTAACCCATTAACTCATGGTGGTCAATACAGACCACCATAAGGCTCTAATTAACCCATTAACTCATGGTGGTCAATACAGACCACCATAAGGCTCTAATTAACCCATTAACTCATGGTGGTCAATACAGACCACCATAAGGCTCTAATTAACCCATTAACTCATGGTGGTCAATACAGACCACCATAAGGCCTAAATTAACCCATTAACTCATGGTGGTCAATACAGACCACCATAAGGCCTAAATTAACCCATTAACTCATGGTGGTCAATACAGACCACCATAAGGCTCTAATTAACCCATTAACTCATGGTGGTCAATACAGACCACCATAAGGCTCTAATTAACCCATTAACTCATGGTGGTCAATACAGACCACCATAAGGCTCTAATTAACCCATTAACTCATGGTGGTCAATACAGACCACCATAAGGCTCTAATTAACCCATTAACTCATGGTGGTCAATACAGACCACCATAAGGCTCTAATTAACCCATTAACTCATGGTGGTCAATACAGACCACCATAAGGCTCTAATTAACCCATTAACTCATGGTGGTCAATACAGACCACCATAAGGCTCTAATTAACCCATTAACTCATGGTGGTCAATACAGACCACCATAAGGCTCTAATTAACCCATTAACTCATGGTGGTCAATACAGACCACCATAAGGCTCTAATTAACCCATTAACTCATGGTGGTCAATACAGACCACCATAAGGCTCTAATTAACCCATTAACTCATGGTGGTCAATACAGACCACCATAAGGCTCTATTTAACCCCATCAGTCCCATAAGGGTATATTATTACCATTATGGGCCTGTTACAACCCAACATTAACCACATAAGTGCCATGATGGTCCTCAAGGACCATCATGACACTAACTACAAACACTACACTATAACCCCCAATAAACCATTTAATCTAAACTAACCCCCCTCTACACTAATCTATTAACACTTACACTACCTACCTACACTACCTACCCCCTAATAAACCTCCCCAACACTCTAATTACAAAAAACAATAAACCTACAGCACAGAAAACAAAAAACCTACAGTACAAAAAACAAAAAAACCTACAGTACAGAAAAAATAAAAATTACAACCCCACCCCCCACTACAGAAAATAAAAAAAATTACACACCTGAAAAGGAAAGACAGATAAACACAATACATTACATACATTACATACAATACATGACATTACATACATTAAATATAATATATTAAATATAATATATTACATATAATATATTACATATAATACATTACATACATTACATACAATACATGACATTACATACATTACATATAATGTATTAAATATAATATATTACATATAATATATTACATATAATATATTACATATAATACATTACATATAATACATTACATACATTACATACAATACATGACATTACATACATTAAATATAATATATTAAATATAATATATTACATATAATATATTACATATAATACATTACATACATTACATACAATACATGACATTACATACATTACATATAATGTATTACATATAATATATTACATATAATATATTACATATAATATATTACATATAGTCCTAATCAAATACCCCCTATCTATCTAACATACAATCTATTTAATTTAAAATAAATCCTAACTATATCAAATACATCCCCCTATCTATCTAATATACAAAAAATCCTAACTACATACACAGACCCTAATTCTAAGCTAAAATCAATAAATTAAGACCACTTACCTTTAAGATGTTGCTTCAGATCACTAACCTATGGGTCAAACAAAAAATAAAAATTAGTACAAAACATTAACATCAAATAAATAAACATTCTATACATTCTAAATATTCAACTCACCTTTACAGCATGTCCAGTCACTGTTTAGCTCTTCCGGCGCGGCCCTGTTAAAAAAAAAAACACAATACATGAATACATGAATACAATATATAAACAATAAATAAAATACACAAATAAACATCTAAATATACATTGAACTTACCTCCCCGCGATGTCCCCCGGCCTTCTCTCCTTCAGCCCCGGCTGGGCCGCGGAACCATCCGCGCTCTAAAAAAAAAAAAAAAAAAAAACTAACGGAGGTCTGCACTGGCAGACCTCCCCGACGCTACTGAACCTCCCGGAGTCGTTTCCGGGAGGAAATTGGCATTGGCGGCTTGTGATTGGCTGAAAAAGCTGTCAGCCAATCAAAAGTCGTCAATGTAGGAGCCAATCAGGATGCGCAGATGTCTTCTACCAATCACTCCGTGGGGGTGTATCCCATAGTGATTGGCTGAAGGCATCTGAGCGTTGTGATTGGTTCCCAGAAAGATAGACAAGTGTTTAAGCCAATCAGGGTGGGATATTGGGGTGTATCCCATCCTGATTGGCTCACACATTGACGACTTTTGATTGGCTGAAATTGATAGACAGCTTTTTCAGCCAATCACAAGCCGCCAATGCCAATTTCCTCCCGGAAACGACTCCGGGAGGTTCAGTAGCGTCGGGGAGGTCTGCCAGTGCAGACCTCCGTTAGTTTTTTTTTTTTTTTTTTTTTAGAGCGCGGATGGTTCCGCGGCCCAGCCGGGGCTGAAGGAGAGAAGGCCGGGGACATCGCGGGGAGGTAAGTTCAATGTATATTTAGATGTTTATTTGTGTATTTTATTTATTGTTTATATATTGTATTCATGTATTCATGTATTGTGTTTTTTTTTTTAACAGGGCCGCGCCGGAAGAGCTAAACAGTGACTGGACATGCTGTAAAGGTGAGTTGAATATTTAGAATGTATAGAATGTTTATTTATTTGATGTTAATGTTTTGTACTAATTTTTATTTTTTGTTTGACCCATAGGTTAGTGATCTGAAGCAACATCTTAAAGGTAAGTGGTCTTAATTTATTGATTTTAGCTTAGAATTAGGGTCTGTGTATGTAGTTAGGATTTTTTGTATATTAGATAGATAGGGGGATGTATTTGATATAGTTAGGATTTATTTTAAATTAAATAGATTGTATGTTAGATAGATAGGGGGTATTTGATTAGGACTATATGTAATATATTATATGTAATATATTATATGTAATATATTATATTTAATATATTATATGTAATGTATGTAATGTCATGTATTGTATGTAATGTATGTAATGTATTATATGTAATATATTATATGTAATATATTATATTTAATACATTATATGTAATGTATGTAATGTCATGTATTGTATGTAATGTATGTAATGTATTATATGTAATATATTATATGTAATATATTATATTTAATATATTATATGTAATGTCATGTATTGTATGTAATGTATGTAATGTAATATATTATATTTAATATATTATATGTAATGTCATGTATTGTATGTAATGTATGTAATGTATTATATGTATGTATTGTATTGTGTTTATCTGTCTTTCCTTTTCAGGTGTGTAATTTTTTTATTTTCTGTAGTGGGGGGTGGGGTTGTAATGTATTTTTTTGTTTTCTGTAGTGGGGGGTGGGGTTGTAATTGTTTTTTGTTTTCTGTACTGTAGGTTTTTTTGTTTTTTGTACTGTAGGTTTTTTGTTTTCTGTGCTGTAGGTTTTTTATTTTTTGTAATTAGAGTGGTGGGAAGGTTTATTAGGGGGTAGGTAGTGTAGGTAGGTAGTGTAAGTGTTAATAGATTAGTGTAGAGGGGGGTTAGTTTAGATTAAATGGTTTATTGGGGGTTATAGTGTAGTGTTTGTAGTTAGTGTCATAATGGTCCTTGAGGACCATCATGGCACTTATGTGGTTAATGTTGGGTTGTAACAGGCCCATAATGGTAATAATATACCCTTATGGGACTGATGGGGTTAATTAGAGCCTTATGTTGGTCTGGATTGACCACCATGAGTTAATGGGTTAAATAGAGCCTTATGGTGGTCTGGATTGACCACCATGAGTTAATGGGTTAAATAGAGCCTTATGGTGGTCTGGATTGACCACCATGAGTTAATGGGTTAATTTAGGCCTTATGGTGGTCTGTATAGACCACCATGAGTTAATGGGTTAATTAGAGCCTTATGGTGGTCTGGATTGACCACCATGAGTTAATGGGTTAAATAGAGCCTTATGGTGGTCTGTATAGACCACCATGAGTTAATGGGTTAATTAGAGCCTTATGGTGGTCTGGATTGACCACCATGAGTTAATGGGTTAATTTAGGCCTTATGGTGGTCTGGATTGACCATCATGAGTTAATGGGTTAATTTAGGCCTTATGGTGGTCTGGATTGACCATCATGAGTTAATGGGTTAATTTAGGCCTTATGGTGGTCTGGATTGACCGCCATGAGTTAATGGGTTAAATAGAGCCTTATGGTGGTCTGGATTGACCACCATGAGTTAATGGGTTAATTTAGGCCTTATGGTGGTCTGTATAGACCACCATGAGTTAATGGGTTAATTAGAGCCTTATGGTGGTCTGGATTGACCACCATGAGTTAATGGGTTAAATAGAGCCTTATGGTGGTCTGTATAGACCACCATGAGTTAATGGGTTAATTAGAGCCTTATGGTGGTCTGGATTGACCATCATGAGTTAATGGGTTAATTTAGGCCTTATGGTGGTCTGGATTGACCATCATGAGTTAATGGGTTAATTTAGGCCTTATGGTGGTCTGGATTGACCACCATGAGTTAATGGGTTAAATAGAGCCTTATGGTGGTCTGGATTGACCACCATGAGTTAATGGGTTAATTTAGGCCTTATGGTGGTCTGGATTGACCATCATGAGTTAATGGGTTAATTTAGGCCTTATGGTGGTCTGGATTGACCATCATGAGTTAATGGGTTAATTTAGGCCTTATGGTGGTCTGGATTGACCACCATGAGTTAATGGGTTAAATAGAGCCTTATGGTGGTCTGGATTGACCACCATGAGTTAATGGGGTAATTATAGTTGCCTGGGGTTAATATTTTTAGTGCGAGTCCTTTCAGGACCTTTACGGTCCTTTGAGGACCCGCGAGGCGGGAAATTTAAAATTGAATTGCAGCAGGGTCACGATCGGTGCCGATCGGGGCCCCCCGCTGCAGGGGGTTTATGTGGGGACACTTCGGGGGTCCCGATGGGGACCCCCAGCATAGAGGGGGGTTAATTTTAAGTGCTGCGGCCGGGATTGGGTAATAGTGTGCCGCGGTCCCTTTAAGGAGCCGCGGCGGGGAATTTAAAAGTTTTAAATGCAGCGGGGGGCCTGATCTATGCAGATCGGGCCCCCCCCCCTGCAATGGGTTTATGTGGGGACACTTCGGGGGTCCCGATGGGGACCCCCAGCATAGAGGGGGGTTAATTTTAAGTGCCGCGGCCGGGATTGGGTAATAGTGTGCCGCGGTCCCTTTAAGGAGCCGCGGCGGGGAATTTAAAAGTTTTAAATGCAGCGGGGGGCCTGATCTATGCAGATCGGGGACCCCCGCTGCAAGGGGTTAATGTGGGGGTGCTGCAGGGGTCCCGATAGAGACCCCTGCAGCATGGGGATGTGTATAGGGTGCAGGGGGAGCCTCACACTGCTGTCTCGGGCTGTTCCGAGGCAGCACGTAGAGGCTTTCGGATCCCTTGCGTGGACTTTTTGTCCACGTAGGGATTCTTACGATATGCGAGACTCGTGCATAGATTTAAGGCTACGTAGCTCTCTCGGAGCCTATTCTCGGCCATTTTCTCGCAGTCATATCGTAAAGCAGGCTGCGAGAGATTCGGTTCTCGCAAACAGCAGGAAAACTGCCTTTTGCGAGCACCGAGAGAACTACGAGGGAGAATTTAATAGGGCCCATAATTCCTAACATACATTACACAAAAAAAGAAAGTTACAAGAAACAAAAATAAAAACAAAATAAAACTGAGGTGAGGGGAAATACACAACCATTCCAATTTGATTGCATCCAAGCCCTGTTCCTTATTCTCCTGTCCTGTATTAAGTGGTCTATCCATGTTGATTGAAGAATCCTGACATCTTTAATCTTGACTGAATCCTTTGATCCTCACCTTTGGCCCGTAGAAATAGGACTCCCACTAGGGACTCCTCATAGAAACTAATTCAATGTGTTTGACATGACCTACCCCTCACAAATCCATGTTGACTCCTACTTATAAATTTGTTCAAATAGACATATTCTTGTATATTATCCCTTATTAATCCTTCTAAAAGCTTCCCAATTTACAGGTCTATAATTCCCCGGATTTGCTCTTGCTCCCTTCTTAAATACAGGTATCCCATCAGCTTTTCTCCAGTCATCTGGTAGAGACCCTGTGTTGAGTGAGTCTTGAAAAATTAGATATAATGGTTTGGCTATTACAGAACCCAGTTCCCTAGGATGTATTCCATCAGGACCCGGGGCTTTATTAACATTTATTTTTTCCAAATTCTTTTGGATTACTTCCTGTGTTAACCAATTATTTGGCAGAGGTAGTGTAGCCCCATTATGTTCCCAAACACTGGTAGCTCCCTTGTGCATACCAATAAAAAGAACCTATTTAGCTCATCTGCCTTTTCCTGGTCACTCATTATCAGTCTGGCCTGTGTCACATTGTAATGTTCCTATAGCTTCCTTCCTCGCCTCCTTCCCATTAATATATTTAAAAAATATGTTAGTGTTAGTCTTACTCTCTTTTGCAACTAAGTTTTCATTTTCTATTTTAGTCACTCCAATAGCTCTTTTGCAAGCCTTGTTGATTTCCTTCTACTCACATAAAGCTGCCTCCATTTTAGTTACCCAAGATAACCCGGAATGCCCTTTTTATTCAGAAATATATCCAATCCCTTTTTAAAGTTATCTTTCAAATCCGCTGTCACCGCCTCATTTGGTAGAGAATTCCACAGTTTTCCACAGTACCCTTTTCTTTCTTTAAGGTGGAAACTATTTACTTCTAACCTCAAAGGTTGTTCCCTTTTGTGAGTTACATACTTACATAGTAGTTGAGGTTGAAAAAAATACTTTTAGCCCGTCATGTTCAACTTTTTAAGATCTCCTCTGATCTGCAATATGCAGATTAATTGTTAATTGATCCAGAGGAAGACAAGCAGAAAAAAAAACAAGTGAAACTTTGCCAATTGCCAATTCCTTCCTGACCTCAGACACTGGCGATCATACTCCTTCCTGGATCAATACTCCCTCTCCAATTATCCAGAATAAACCTGAATGTCCTTTTTATTTAAAAATATATCCAATCCCTTTTTGAAGTTATCTATCAAATCAGCTGTCATCACCTCCCTTGGTAGAGAATTCCCCAGATTAACCGCCCTTACTGTGAAGAACCCTTTTCTTTCTTTAAGGTGGAATCTTTTTACTTCTAATCTCAAGGGGTGTCCTCTTGTCAGTTGGAAATCTCTTGGCACAAAAAGCTCCCCTGACAAATCTTTATACTGACCCTGGATGTATTTATATAAGGTAATCATATCGCAACTTAGACACCTTCTTTCTAGAGAAAATAAGCTTAATTTTGTTTAGTCTTTCTTTCATAACTTAGGCACATTCCCCTTATTAGTATATCTTATTATTTAACTCCTTCTCTGTCAGGGGAAGGGGTTTATATAGATAGATGAGGGGAGGGAATTTATGTAGTGTAGTGATTTTACAGTGCGGTACTGCTGCAGAGACTACTGAGCTGACAGCTCTGTGTCTCTTACAGCAGGGTGCATGAGGACTGTAGTGCTTAGAGACTGTGGTTAATATTCCCTGGTATTTGTTGGAATCAAGACACAGTTTGTGCAAAAAAAAAAAAAAAAAACGCCCACAATTACAAGAGAGCCTTTTTGCACAGCTATAAATCGGATTGGAATGGGGTTCTTGATTTATAGGACTCTGCTGCCATCTGGGGACTATTTATAATACTACCTACAACTGAATAACACAACTAGTTATAACTACAGTATCACATTTTATAGATACTTTTAGTGGCCAAAATAGTCCAAATTCTATATATATGTAATAATCCATGGCTGCCCAACTGGATTCACAGTCAGAAAAGTGTGCCCAACCTGCCATGATAAACCAACAATCGAAGCCCCATACACATTATCGCCCACATGTCTGAAGTCAAAGACTACACTATTGTCTCTTTCTACATACCCTTCTACTAAGCATAACCAGACTGTAAGATAACTTGATAATGCTCTGTCTAAATTTGCTAAGGGGACAATCATTTTTGGAAGTGAGCTAATCATTTGTGATAAGCTTGATAGAGTTGATCCAAATAGAGTTTGTCCAAACAGAACAAAGAAACCACCAAAGCTTTCCACATTGTTGTAATATTTGGAACCTGTTGGATTTATGGAGGAAAACCCATCCCAACGCTCATTCACATTTTACCCATTTCCACACTGCTCATACTCATATCAATTAAAGAATACTGATATCAACCCAGCACTCTAATCCATCGCCAACACAATTGGGGATGATACCATCAGATATACCATACTCATACAATAAATAAAGGCTTATAACAGAATACTGCTATCTTTAGATGATGTTGCATCTTGTCTGAAACTTATAACTATTTCCAATTTAATAGTACCCATGAAAAAAGGTAAGGAATGAAACCTATAGGACTCATAACAACCATGCAGGAAACCAAGAACCAGAAAAGGCCCTACAGTAAAAACCTGCTCAATAGAATTAACAGGGTTAAAAAACAAATGAATAGACTCCTCTAAGACCAAGTAGACCATTCAATGCCTGGCTATGTCAGTAAGTAAGCCCTTGTCACACAAACTGACAGGCTTTCTTAATGACACAAATATATTCAAATTAAGAACTAGAGGATGTATAATATTACATGACCCCTCAATTAACAAAAAAAGAGTTCACTCAGTCCTATGGAGCATTTGTATACATCGACAAATAGAAAAAACAGGGTCCCTTTATCTGTGCACACCCATTGAATATCCAATCTCAAGATTGAGACAAAATTGTTTGTAATAAAATGTAACTTTTATTACTTGATTAAAAATACTATTAAATATGGCAACCTCAAGGCAAAAAAACCTTTGATAATATTGTTCCTTGGTAAAGGAATATATTTTCTTTTTGTTTATTTATTCATGCACTTTATCTCACATAGATTTGAATCAGACTAGTTCTGATACCTCTTTTAGCACTTTATATTAATTGGCACTGGCACTTTATTATCGTAGCACCTTATCATATATTCCTTATTCAGGACAATTAATAAGCAAATATTTTGTCCTATTCCTTTTCTCCTAGGATAGCAGTGTCTGATCATTTTTAATAGTATTTTTAATCAAGTAATAAAAGTAACATTTTATCACAAACAATTTTGTCTCAATTTTAGGATTGGAAAAAATATTACGACCTTGCAAAAATACGACATTAGCGCCCGAAACCTGCGCACATGAAAACATTCAAAACACACAAAATACACACAACAAACACATAAAAAGCTTACCCACAGCAAAGGGGGGCACCCAGCACCTCTAAAAGTGAAGTTACACCGGAAGGTATAGTATAACAAGTAAAAATGAAAACTGGAAAATGACTTTGTGCTGTCCGCCAATCACAAAATGAAACTAATAACAAATAAGAAGCCCCTAATACTAATTACAGCCAACGCAAAACACCTCACTTGCAAAAATAGTAATAACACATGCAAAATAAAAGTATAAATACTCGGCAAAAACCTCAGAGCCAAAACCATAAACCAAATCCAACTGGCGGACACAAAACAGGATATTATAACAAATACTGCTAACATATACAAAATAGAACAAGGATTTATATTTAGGCTGCAAGAACCTGTAACTCGAAAGCATAACCCAAATCTAACATCTGAAAACTGGTGCATACAAACCAGGAAAGTATAACAAATCTTCGTAACTGACCAAAAATGCAACAAGCATTCCTGTTTAGTCTGCAACAAACTGGAACTCTAGCCCATAACGTAAATTACTCAACCCAAAACTGACGGACACAAAACAGTATAGTATAACAAAGATTTACAACACATACACAATTCCAAAAAGAAGAAGCCTCTTTTGTCTGCAGAAAACTACAAGACTAAACCAAGAACACAATTACTGTGGTCTACACAAAACAGGATACTACTAAATAATTGCCAGTGCTCAACCCTTTCACACACACTTTCAAATATGCAACAATGCAAATACATTAGTTTTCCAAAAATGAGATGCTGTTGTTCAACTCAATATTTTGCTTAAATTACATTTATCTTTATCTTTTACAACAGATACTGCGTGAAGACTGTCGCACGAAGATTTCCAGCACCGGATACAGTGGCAACAACAGACAACTAAGACTTCCAATAACAAGGTATAGTTCAACAAGTACAAAAAGAGAAGCAATAAAAAGCATGTTTGCTGAATACCAAGGTCAAAAATACAAATATAAGAAAATAATAAGAAAACACTAACAATAATGACACAGATAAAGGACGTTCCTTCAACAAATATTAGTCACACATTTCCCAATAAATCCTCTTTTAGCGCCAACAACCTGTAACACTAAGCCGTAACTTAAATCTCTTATCACAAACGTAGTGCGCACAAAACAGGATACTACAACAAATAGTTCCAACACATAACAAATTCAAGAAAGAATACTCTTCTATCTCCACTAACCTACAACAATAAACCCACAACCTAAACAGAATCACAAATTAGGATACTACAACAAATCTTATTAACTCCTCCAAATTGCAACTAGCAAGTCTCTTTTAGGGACAACACCCTACAAGCCCAACAGTACAACCTAATACTACACTGACAACAATTGACCAAAGAAAAAAACAAAATCCACAAAATATTACTAAGACTTACTAACTTTACGCAAATACTCCATTTTGCATAATATGCCCATAAGCCAAACCTATAAAGATGAAATCTACTAAATAACAGCCCCCCAAAAATAATAGGACAAAATATAGTAGTAACACATAACAATTTCACACTATTAACACACTTTCTCCTACAGTAATCTACAACCCAAAACACACAACCTAAATCTATAACAACACTGTTGCACACAAAACAGCATACCAACAAAATCAGACTAAATTTACTTACGAAAATTATTACAATCAGTAACCAAAATAATAATACATTGTTTTTATTTACAGATTAAGATGGCAGATACTGACAAGACACAGGAAAATAAAAGATGCCAAAATAGAGAACGACAAAAAACATGGGCAAAGCAGCAGACGCCAGAGCAGAATGAAATTTGCAGAGAAAAAGAACGTCTGCACTTCCATAAAATCCATAAAATATGTCTACAAATATATTTACAAAGGCTATGATGCAGCTACTGTAGTTGTCAAAAGTGCAGAAAATAACGAACCCAGTGAGTTAGTACATGATGAACTTGCCTCTCATGTAAATGCTCGCTATGTCAGTGCGCCAGAAGCTATGTGGCGTCTACTAAAATGTGAAATGCACGATCGATCACATGCAGTATATCGATTAGCTGTACATTTGCCACAAAGACATTTAGTATATTTCCATGCTGGCAATGAAACAAATGCTTTAGCACAAAGTGAGCAGCGCCACACTACACTAACTGCTTGATTCCAATTCAATTTTACTGACTTACAGGCAAGAGAATTCTTATATATTGACATTCCATACCATTATGTTTTTGTTAATGGATTATGGCGAAAAAGAAAAAGGCGTGGAAATAAAATAATACCAAGAATTTACACTGTAAGTCCAAGAGACCTTGAACGTTTCTGCTTACGACTACTACTTCTAAATGTTCCTGGTGCACAAAGTTTTGAACACTTAAGAACTGTTAATGACATAGTATATTAATCCATTCATTTAGCTGTGCTCCATAGAAACTTCCTAGCTGATGATACAGAATGGGAAAGATGCCTAGAAGAAGCAGCACTATGTCAAATGCCACGGCAGACGAGGGAACAATTTGCATTTATTTGTATCTTCTCAAATGCTCCAAATGAATTAGCTTTGTTGGACAAATTTAAAACTAATATGGCTGAAGACTTTTTGCAACGATACACTGAGCCTATTGCACAACTTTTTTAACTCATGGATTAAATTGTGCAAGATTTAATCTGCCAGATCCAGGGCTTATAGACAACATCAACTTTGAAGACTATGACATTCAACTACAAAGAGAAAGAACAGAAGAAAGACTTGCAACTTTAAATACATTACAATTGCAAGCATTTGATGTTATCAAAAATGCACTAGATGATGACATGGTCAAAGAGCGTTATTTCTATCTAGATGGACCTGGTGGATTGGGAAAAACTTATCTATATAATTTATTAATATGTTTTGTACGAGCACAAGGTGAAATAGCGACCACTGGAATTGCAGCACTTTTGTTAGAAGATGGAAGGACTGTGCATAGTGGATTTAAACTATTAGTGCCTATTTTAGAAAAATCCATCTCCGATATTAGAATTACATCATTACAGGGCAAAACATTTAAAAAAAGTAAATTAATTATAATAGATGAGGCTACAATGATGTCATGCCATGCCCTAGAATGTATTGACCGTTTGCTTCGTGATTTATGGCTAATACTTTGCCATTTGGTGGAAAAGTCATGTTGTTAGGTGGCGATTTTAGACAAACATTACCTTGCGTTGTACATGGAAATCGAACAGACATTATCGAAACATGTATAAAGTCAAGTACACTATGGAAACATTTTACCCATCTTCAATTGCAACACAATATGAGATCAGAAGAAGAAAAATATTTCAATGATTGGCTTATTACAATTGGAGAAGGAAAAACAGAACGAATCCCAAATGTACCTGAGGACACTGTGCACATCCCAGATTATATGATTTGCAAACAAGATCTTATATCGGCTATATTCCAAACTACTATAAATAACGAGGACTATGCAGAGCTTGCTAACAAAGTTATACTAACATGTAAAAATAAGGATGCATTGCTCCTCAATAATAAAATAATAAAAAAAAATAATGCAGCCCCCAAAAATTATCACAGTGCTGATTCTGTACTTGCTGATGACAAAGAAAGTCAGGCAAACTTTTCTACTGAATTCATAAACTCATTAACTCCCTATGGAATGCCACCACATATTTTGCAGCTAAAGAAAGGGGCAATTGTCATGTTACTGCGAAATATGAACCCAAAAAAAGGCCTATGCAATGGGACAAGATTAATTGTTCAACAATTAAAGGACAATTTCATAGATGCTGAAATTCTAACTGGTACCCATAAAGGAGAGAGAGTTTTCATACCAAGAATAGATTTAGAACCAAGTGAAAGTAGCCTCCCTTTTGTACTTATGGGAAGACAATTTCCCATAATCATGGCATTTGCCATGACCATTAATAAATCACAAGGTCAAACTTTCAAATCTGTGGGTATATTCTTGGAACAACCAGTATTTGCACATGGACAATTATATGTTGCCTTCTCAAGGTGCAAAAATCCACAGGCTATTAAAGTTTACATTGAAAACAATGAAAATCAAGGTGATTTATTAGAGGATGGACGCATTTTTACAAAAAACATTGTCTACTATGAAGTACTCTAACTTTCAATGCAATAAACATAATCCATCCATCACAAACTAAAACCAAAATAAAAAGGACCTCTACAACAATTTTACAACAAAAAACAAAGCTAAAACATACCGAACCGTGCTTTAATTTCAAGAACTACTTTTTAGCTCACTCCAAAACTTTTTACAGCACCACTATTTCCATAATAAAATCCATACAATGGCAAAACACATAGAGAACAGTGGTTACACATCGCGGACAAACTTTAATGTCTTCCACATAGGAATCTCTATGTGCCATTTTCAACAATTACAACACCAACGAAAAAATGTCAACCATTCCAAACCACCAGTGACGAAATAACTCATTACTATTTCATGGAAGTACTGTTTATGCATGATTAGCCCCAAAAAAACACTTGCCTTGCATTTAAGACAAATTTAAGTTCAGACGTTAATTAAGTATGTTATTGTTCAGAAAGTTACAAGTTTAAAACAAAAAACTAACGTTGGTTAATTGTAGATATTGCAAATTTTATGTTAACAGCAGAAGGAATTTTTGTTACACAATGTAAATTTAGCATTTCATGTTAAATATTAATCCAGGGAGTAATCAGATCGCCAGTTAACGGGGTCAGAAAGGAATTAATTTTTTTCCCGCTTAGATACAATTGGCTACGTTTCAAGGAGGGTTTTTACAGTTTTCCTTCCTCTGGATTCAATATATATTTTGTTTAAGAATTCTTAATGTACAAGTTGCATGTTAAAAAAAAAACATTATGTCAAGTTTACAATACTCATTAATCCAATGTTCAACTGTTCTTACATTCTAATGTTACCACTTTTACCAAAAAAACTATTCAACAGGTCCTCAACAAAAAAATAGAATGTTATAAACATATTTACTCTAATAATTGTACTTCTTTCAACATAAGAAAAAGGTTACAAGTGTCAAATACGTTAATTATCGACCAAACAAATTTACAAACATACACATCTCATTGCCGTAATTTTTTGACGGGCAAGTCGCTAGTGCTCCAATAAACTGTGAGGAGATTAAAACCCACCATTTCTAACCTGAAGCTAGGTAAATCCACAAGCCCCAATGGATTTACCACCTTATATTATAAACAGTTTGGATTTTGGTGTGCTTCCCACCTTAAATAGGGATTTTAAGGATTCTGTTTGGCTAAAATATGCGTCTCATTTTAAAGGGCTCAAGAATGAAGAGGACCGAATATTCAATCAACATGGATGGCCAGAAGAGTGAGGACCATGGCTTCCTTGATCAGGATAGGTAAAGTATTATTTTGCCCCCTTATATGTGTAGATTATTATTATTATTATTTTTAATGCTTTTTATTTGTAATGCCTCAATGCCTTGAGGACCCCAATGGCACAGGGGTTAATGGCTACTGCTAGTAAAACCATGGGGGACAATTGAGGGTTCCCATGGTATGGGGTTAATGAAGGTGTCATGGAGTTAATGTTAGTTTATTTTAGTTGCCACATGGCATTAAGGACCTCTATGGTATGGGGGTTAATTGTAGGTGCCATGGAGGTCCATAGGGACCCCCATGATTATAGATAGATATATGATGGGGTCTGTGGAAAACCCAAGGTGTATGTGTTAATGACAGGTGCCATGGGGGTCTAGAGGAAGCCCCATACATACATCCATCCATACATACATAGACTGGAAGAAAGGATGCTAGGGCTAGTGTAGTGTGCTTATGTACTGGGTAGCATTCCGCAGCATTGCTATGGAGACTAGTGACTGCCAGACCCAGAGCATGGCAAAGCACTCCTTGGTGAAAGTCAGCTATTTATTTATTTTTTTTTCTTAGAGGTTTTCAAAAAGGTTTAAAAAAAGAAAAGAATTGATCATTGGTTACCATAAACAAATATAATTTGCAAATAGTATACATTATACCCATGGGAGTAGGGGCATAGGAGCCAAAAACAATCTGGGGGTCGGGGGATAATTCAACTCTACTCACAGGAAAGGAAGCCGGGGCGGATCTATCACCGGCTCACCCGGTGCAATGCACTGGGGCCCTGCTCTGGGGGGGCTAATTTGCAACAGTTACAGAGTGATTCGATTGCTCAAGGCTGCAGCTACCTGGCCGAAAGCCTAAACCGTAAGCCATGCACCAGTAAATACCATTTCAGGGCATGATCATGATCAATTAAGCAATGCCGTAACTACCGATTTAGAAACAACCAATAGTAAATTATCCCGTAATCATGACATCATTAAAACATGGACGTAAACATCAATCAATTAGCGTTTTGAAGTCAGATATGCGATCAGACTTGCAATCTGGCAATGTACAAAATAATGAGAATGAATGAAGGATATGTTATAGTCCATGTGGGTGGCCTGATATGTATTTACTCCTTGATTACCGAGGTTTATATAACATGGAAATAAAACGTAATATACCATATATACTCGAGTATAAGCCGACCCGAGTATAAGCTGAGGCACCTATTTTACCACAAAATACTAGGAAAAATGAGTGACTCGAGTATAAGCCAAGGGTGGGAAATGTGCTGCCCCCTGTGTCTCTTCTCCCCTCTCCCTCCCCTGTGTCTCTTCACCTTTCTCCCTTCCCTGTGTCTCTTCCCCCCCTCCCTTATCACCCTCCTCAACCCACCTCCTCATTCTTAACCTCCCTCCTCAAACCCCTCCTCAACCCCCCTTCTCATCCTCCCTCCTCATCCTCAACCTCCCTCCTCAACCTCCCTCCTCAACCACCCTCCTCATCCTCAACCTGCCCTCCTCATCCTCAACCTCCCTCCTCAACCCCCATCCTCATCCTCAACCCCCTCCTCAACCCCCCTCCTCATCCCCCCTCCTCATCCTCAACCCCCTCCTAATCCTCCCTCCTCATCCTCAACCTCCCTCCTCATCCTCAACCCCCTCCTCATCCTCAACCCCCTCCTCAACCTCAACCCCCCATCCTTATCCTCAAACCCCCATCCTCAACCTCCTCCTCAACCTCCCTCCTCATTATCAATCCCCTCCTCATCCTCCCTCCTCATCCTCAACCTCCCTCCTCAACCTCCCTCCTCATCCTTAACCCCCTCCTCACCCTCAACCCCTTCCTCATCCTCAACCTCCCTCCTCAACCTCAACCCCCCATCCTAAACCCCCCTCCTCAACATCAAACCCCCTCCTCAACATCCCTCCTCATCCTAAACCCCCCTCCTCATTCTAAACCCCCCCTCCTCACTTTACCCCTCTAAATACCTCCCCCTCTCCCTTTCCCCTCACTTACCTGCTTCTGCTCCGGCCTCCGCTCCTTTCGGCGTCTTGACCCGTGCCAATGCTAATGACGTTGCGCGCATGTGACGTCACGTCATTAGCATATACCAGGTGCCGGCACACGGTATATGCTAATGACGTGACGTCACATGCGCGCCACGTCATTAGCATATACCGGTTGCCGGCACCCGGTATATGCTAATGACGTGACGTCACATACTAGGGGTCAAAGTATCCTTGAGTGTTATTTTTTGTTGAATGATTTCAATATGTGATGATCTGTACTTTATTTGTTATTTTATGTATGTGTCAGTTAATATTACTGCAATATGTATAACTATTGTTATTAGCAAATCACATATATAGTTGTTCTAATTGCGAGTGTTGGTCATGCAATGTTAAAAATTACAGGCTTGTGCATGCGCACTGAGCGCTGAAGGCGAGGCCCGAAAGTTAAGGGTTTAACGGGGGCTCGCTCATCTCGAGGCTTGTACGTGACTGGCATGACTGGGCTGTAATGAGCGCCGAAGGCTCATCGCAAGGCCCGTATATGACTGGCATGACGGGGCTGCAATGAGCACCAAAGCCGCTCATTGCGCGGCTCGCGATGAATGCATTTGGCGCTCATCGCGATGCCTGTAACAGAGGGAGTAAGGCTCCGATCAGGGTACAGACTTAAAAAAAATACGAATTTAACGGACGCCATTTTTTTCAAGCCTGTAACTCGGAAGCCATTGGAAGACCGTTAAAAGACGCCAATTAATTAAAAAATGTACTTACAATCTCACACACAGCATAGGGGGAGAGGCAGGTAGCCTGTAAGTGAGGTTGCAAGATAAATTGCTATTTAATTGGTGCTTTTGGGAGGTGTCAGAACAGCTAAGCGAGGAAAAAAATGATGGCCGTAAAGCTGTAATTTTTTTTCAAGCTCATGAATCAGAAACACATTTCGGGTTTGGGGAAATTATCGATTTCCCAAGCCTGCAAATGGCCTGGAAAATAGAGGGGGAGAGGCTCGCAATGAGCACCAAAGGCCCGTAAAGAAGAGTGGGGGAGAGGTTTGCAATGAGTGCCTCATCGCAAGGCCCGCAAGTTAGAGGGGGGAGAGCCTTGCAATGAGTAGCAAACAGCATTGCCTGGCTTCAAATTTTATTGCTGTCATTTTTGACGGGCAAGTCGCTAGTTTATTATATACACTTGTGGGCTAAGTGCCTATATTAGTCAGCGATTAACTGAGCACTTATAGAAAATGTATTAACACATTGCGAAAATAAGTTTTTCAGCCACATTGTTTAGTTTGTTGTATAATTTTTGAATTTGTTCTATTAGATATTCTGTTTGGAGCAATATTGTTTTACCAATTTATTATTTCATAGATTAATTTGTGCACTTTTACTTCCAATATACATTGCCCGATTCTCCAGGACCTCATGGACCGTAATACACCATACCTATCCACTTGTTATTCATGGCGGAGAAACTGGAGTGAGTTGCCAGTTCCTTCTCCAGTGGGCCACAGCATATAGCTCCTGGTATTCCTAGGTGGTAGTCCATACAAGTACTGACCAGACCCAACCTTGCTTGGCTTCAGGGTGGTGTGACCTCTTGGCTCCCTGACTGGAATGGAACCCATGTCGCAGTGGTGAAAGTAAAATATACTTTGAGGCTGCCCATATGAACCAAATACAATTACAGTTGTGCTCAAAAGTTTGCATACTATGGCAGAAATTGTGAAATATTTGCATTTATTTTGAAAATATGACTGATCATGCCAAAAAAATATATTTTATTGAAGGATAGTGATCACATGAAGTCATTTTTTATCACTAGTTGTTTGGCTCCTTTTTAGATCATAATGATAACAAAAATCCCCCATGGCCCTAATCAAAAGTATACATACCCTTGAATGTTTGGCCTTGTTACATACAAGGTGACACACACAGGCTAAAATGGCAATTAAAGGTTAATTGCCTACATCTGTGGCTTTTTAAATTGCAATTAGTGTCTATGTATAAATAGTCAATGAGTTTGTTAGCTCTTGCGTGGATGCACTGAGCAGGCTAGACACTGAACCATTGGGTGCAGAAAAGAACTGTCAAAAGACTTGCGTAACAAGGTAATGGAACTTCATAAAGATGAAAAAGATATCCAAAGCCTTGAAAATGCCAGTCAGTACTGTTACTTATTGAGAAGTGGAGAATGTAGAGTGTAGACCAAGAAAGATTTCAGCCACAACTGCCAAAAGAATTGTTCGGAATACAAAGAAAAGCATTGATGCTAAAGGGGTATGCACATTTTTGATCAGGGCCATTTGGGTGATTTCTGTTTTCATTATGATTTAAAAAGGAGCCAAACAACTATGTGATAATAGTCTAAGGACTATTATACATATATGCAAATTACACACTATATAAAATCCCATGTGGAACCATCCCCTGACTGACCACTAACACTATATTAGCATTCTTGTAACAAAAATTTTACAAAAATGTTAATTAGTGTTCAACCTCATCACACATTTGACCTAACTACAAGTTAAATATATAAGAAAGGGGATTTCTACACATAAATCTATTTGGCTTAAGCCCAAGCCAAATATGTAAAGATACCCACCCTCCCTTACACAGTGGAAATCACTGACACAAGTGACATATCAAAAGAAAAACAATATAACTTTTGAAAAAGGATTCTTATAGAACATGGCCGGACGCAACACAAAAAATATACAAGACTATTGCACTCCTAAATCTACCATGCAATCCTCTTAACAGTCTTCTACTTCTGTTAAGCATTCACCAAAGACAGGCATGGAGGCATCTGCCCGAAGCACCAAGGAAATATACAAGACCTGAAAGATCTCATCTCCTCTTTTAGATCAGAGATAAAAGCAGAAGTGCAAAATGTTACTGTGAAGTTAACTACGGAAATCAAGGCAGTGGACAAATATAACAACCTCCTCAAAGCACACATGGAAAGTGAGGAAGAGATGAATATGTTTAAACAGAAGCAAAACTACTTTAAGTCTCTTCAAGAAGACCCAGAGAATGGATCCAGATGCCAAAACGTCCACAACCTCCCAGAATTGGTATAATTGCTATGCAGGTCCCTCCTATCTGACTTTGAAGTATTGGCTCGACAGGATACACAGAGCATTTAGAGGCTAACCACCTCCTACAGAATGACCAAGAAATGTAATAGTCAGATTTCACTACTTTTTCTCTTAGGACTTATGAAAGCAATCAGACTGGGGATACCGGAAGTAAATGGTAACCAACCAAGTATTTACTCAGACCTGTCACCTACTACTCTTTATAAAAGAGGAACTCTGAAACCCTTTTTGGAAGTTATCATAACTCATGGCTGTAAATACACATGGAGCTTTCCCTTCAGACTGAATATTTTCAAAGATGGAAAACTCCATGTTATCACATATATAGTTGTGAGCGTACGGGCCGTTGCTCACGCTTGCGGGCTCGCATAGCGAGCCCACCACCCTCGCCTGCTCACAACTATATATGTGATGTATTCATGCCATTCCCTTATGAGGGACACAGAGAGAGAGACATGAGGGACACAGACAGAGAGACATGAGGGACACAGAGAGAGAGACATGAGGGACACAGAGAGAGAGAGACATGAGGGACACAGAGAGAGAGACATGAGGGACAGAGAAAGACAGAGACAGGAGGGACACACAGAGAGACAGAGAGACATGAGGGACACAGACAGAGAGAGAGACATGAGGGACACAGAGAGAGAGACATGAGGGACACAGAGAGAGAGACATGAGGGACACAAAGAGAGAGACATGAGGGACACACAGAGAGAGAGAGAGACAGGAGGGACACAGAGAGAGAGAGAGACAGGAGGGAGATAGACATGAGGGACACAGAGAGAGAGAGAGAGAGACACGAGGGACACAGAGAGAGAGAGACATGAGGGACAGAGAGAGAGAGAGACATGAGGGACACAGACAGAGAGACATGAGGGACACAGAGAGAGAGAGACATGAGGGACACAGACAGAGAGAGAGACATGAGGGACACAGACAGAGAGAGAGACATGAGGGACACAGAGAGAGAGAGACATGAGGGACACAGACAGAGAGAGAGACATGAGGAACACAGACAGAGAGAGAGACATGAGGAACACAGACAGAGAGAGAGACATGAGGGACACAGAGAGAGAGACATGAGGGACACAGACAGAGAGAGAGACATGAGGGACACAGACAGAGAGAGAGACATGAGGGACACAGAGAGAGAGAGACATGAGGGACACAGAGAGAGAGAGACATGAGGGACACAGAGAGAGAGAGACATGAGGGACACAGACAGAGAGAGAGACATGAGGGACACAGACAGAGAGAGAGACATGAGGGACACAGAGAGAGAGACATGAGGGACACAGAGAGAGAGACATGAGGGACACAGAGAGAGAGACATGAGGGACACACAGAGAGAGACATGAGGGACACACAGAGAGAGACATGAGGGACACACAGAGAGAGAGAGAGACAGGAGGGACACAGATAGAGAGAGAGAGGCAGGAGGGACACAGAGAGAGAGAGAGACAGGAGGGACACAGATAGAGAGAGACATGAGGGACACACAGAGAGAGAGAGAGACAGGAGGGACACACAGAGAGAGAGAGAGACAGGAGGGACACAGAGAGAGAGAGAGACAGGAGGGACACACACACAGAGAGAGAGACAGGAGGGATAGAGAGAGAGAGAGAGAGACATGAGGGACACAGAGAGAGAGAAACATGAGGGACACAGAGAGAGAGAGAGAGGAGGGACACAGAGAGAGAGAGAGAGAGAGAGAGAGAGAGAGAGACAGGAGGGACACAGAGAGAGAGAGAGAGAGAGAGAGAGAGAGAGAGACAGGAGGGACACAGAGAGAGAGACAGGAGGGACAGAGAGAGAGAGAGACAGACAGGAGGGACAGAGAGAGAGAGAGAGAGACAGGAGGGACACAGAGAGAGAGAGAGAGAGAGAGAGAGAGAGACAGGAGGGACACAGAGAGAGAGAGAGAGAGAGAGAGACAGGAGGGACACACAGAGAAAGACAGGAGAGACACAGAGAGAGACAGGGGGCACAGAGAGGGACAGAGAGAGAGAGACAGCATGGACAGAGCAATGGACAGAGAGAGAGATGAGGGACAGAGCAAGGGACAGAGAGAGAAATGAGGGACAGAGAGAGAGAGACAGGAGGGACAGAGAGAGAGAGACAGGAGGGATAGAGAGAGACAGGAGGGACACACAGAGAGAGACAGGAGGGACACACAGAGAGAGACAGGAGAGACACACAGAGAGAGACAGGGGGCACAGAGAGAGACAGGAGGGACACAGAGAGAGAGACAGCAGGGACAGAGCAAGGGACAGATAGAGAGATGAGGGACAGAGCAAGGGACAGAGAGAGAGATGAGGGACAGAGAGAGAGACAGGAGGGACAGAGAGAGACGGGAGGGACAGAGAGAGACAGGCGGGACACAGAGAGAGCGAGAGAGATGAGGGACAGAGAGAGAGAGAGGGACAGAGAGACAGGAGGGATTGAAACAGAGAGAGAGACAGGGAGGAGGGACAGAGAGACAGACAGGAATGAGGGACAGACAGAGAGAGAGAGAGAGAGACAGACAGGAAGGAGGGACAGAGAACAGAAGGGAGGGACAGAGAGATAGACAGGAAGGATGGACAGGGCGAAAGATACACAGGAAGGAGCAACAGAGAGAGAGACTGACAGGAGGAAGGGACAGAGAGACAGACAGGAAGGAGTGACAGACAGAGATGTGAAGTGGAAGAGACTGGAGGGAAAGCGGGGTGGAAGAGATAAGGGAATGGAGAGCAGGGTGGAAGAGACAAGGGAAGGAAGAGGGGGAAGAGAAACAGGGAAGGGAGAGGGGGAAGAGAAACAGGGAAGGGAGAGGGGGAAGAGAAACGGGAGGGAGAGGGGTGGAAGAGACACAGGAAAGGGAGATGGGGGAAAGAGGAGGGAAAAGAAACTGGAGGGAGAGGGAGTGAAAAGAAACTGGAGGGAGAGGGAGTGAAAAGAAACTGGAGGGAGAGGGAGTGAAAAGAAACTGGAGGGAGAGGGAGGGAAAATAAACGGGAGGGGGAGGGAAAAGAAACGGGAGGGAGAGGGAGGGAAAAGAAACGGGAGGGAAGAGACACCGGGGAGGGAGAGAGGGGAAAGGGGACACAGTGGAGTGAGAGAGGGGAGGGAGAGAGGGAAAAGGGGACACATGGGAGGGAAAGGGGGGAAGAGACACAGGGGAGGGAGAGAGGGGATGAGACACAGGGGAGGGAGAGAGGGGATGAGACACAGGGGAGGGAGAGAGGGGATGAGACACAGGGAAGGGAGAGAGGGGATGAGACACAGGGGAGGGATAGAGGGGATGAGACACAGGGGAGGGATAGAGGGGATGAGACACAGGGGAGGGAGAGGGGGAAAGAGACACATGGGGGGAAGATGCTCGCAATAAGCACCTTAGCCGCACATTCCGAGGCCCATAAAGATCGTCAAAGGTGCTTAATGCAAGGACAGTAAAGTAGAGGGGGGAGAGGCTCTCGTTGAGAGCATACGTCAAGTAGATGGGTAAGAGGTAAAGGGAGGAGAGGCTCGCAATGAGCGCCAAAGGCGCTCATCGCAAGGCCAGTTAAGTAGAGGGGGAGAGGCTTGCAATGTGTGGCAAACACCATTGCCAGACTTCAAATTTTATTGCCGTCATTTTTGACGGGCAAGTCTCTAGTACACAATATTTAGGAAGGTGCAGCTCTACTCCATCTACTCCAATAAACTCTGAGAACTCTGGACACAGAATCCATCAAAGAAATGAGCGTAGCGCTCACAATATACCAATTTTGGTCAGAACTTAGGCAGAGCAAAATAAAGGTTTTGGTGGTAGGGGACTATATTATTAGGAAGGTAGAAAGGGTGATATGTCACCCAGATATCAGCAATCGAACAGTTTGCTGTCTCCCGGGTGCTCGGGTTCGGCATGTTGTGGATCGGGTTGATAAATGATTAGGAGGGGCTGGAAATGAACCGCGGGTCTTGGTATACATATTGGTACCAGTGACAAAGTTAGTGGAAGATGGAGTGGTGCATTAAGGAGGGGTTTGGGTTTTTAGAGCACTGGGCTGACTTCTCACTTGGGTACAATCTCTATAGCAGGGATGGATTGCACCTTAATGATGAGGGAGCTTTTGTGCTAGGGGATAGGATGGTAAAACGGCTGGGGGAGGGACTAGATAGAAGTAATGGGGTAGAAAGTGTAGAGGGGGTAAGGAACACATTAACTAGTCAAGGGGGAGGAGATGGGGGAGGGTTAGTATAGTCAATAGGGAGGTATTGCTAGGTAACTCAAGTACAGTGACAGGTTCTTTAGAACTACAGACTCATAACATACAGTGTATGCTTGCTAATGCCAGAAGCTTGCCAGGTAAAATGGGAGACTTAGAATTATTAGCAGTTAATGAGAAATGGGACTTAATGGGCATTCCTGAAATGTGCTGGGATGACTCTCATAAATGGACTGTTAATCTGGATAGTTATAACCTATTTAGGAAAGATATGGGCAATGGTAAACGAGGAGGAGGGATATGTCTGTAAGTTAAGCCTGAATTTAAGCCTAGAGTCAGAGAAGATATTTATGGTGGAACTAGTGGTAATGTTGAATGCTTGTGGGTAGAGTTAAATAGCGGAGCAGCAAATTCTAAAAAAATATTGGTGGGAGTATGCTATAAACCCCCAAATATAATTGAAAGTGAGGAACTGCAATTATTGTTAGATTGGAAATGCAGCTAAGCATGGTCAAGTTTTAATAATGGGAGATTTTAACTACCCTGAAATAGACTGGATGAATGAGACCAGCAGTTCAGCTAAGAGCAGGTTCTTAAGTACACTCAGAGATCATTATCTGACCCAGGTTAAACAAGAACCAACTAGAAATGAGGCTATCTTGGCTTTAGTCATCACAAATAATCACATATATAGTTGTGGACCAAGAACGTTGGTCGTGTTTGCGGCTTTGTCACGCTTTGCGAGGCGAGTCATCAACCATGCGCGACTTAGGCTGCAAGAGCGCCTTTGGCATTTATTCCACGTTTGAGCCTTGTGAAGCGAGGCGAGCAGTTGAGGCATGCAGGACTTTCTGCCCAAATGACTTAGGACCCGAAGCACGTAGATGGACTGCGGGGCTCGCAAAAATAAGACTTTAACGGCCGAACCACCAAAATGAAAATACCTGCAAAAACACACAAATATGCCTCAAATGGATTTACACACTCACACACAGCACAGGGAGCCTGTGAGTGAGGTTGCAAGTTAATTTGATGCATATTGTGCCTTTTTTTCCAATCAAAAATCACTGAAGCGAGAAAAAAATGGCTGCCGAAAAAACGTAAACAACACAAAACCGATGCCGAAGGACGTAAAAAGAGGCCGAAGGACGTAAAAAGAGACCAAAGGACGTAAATACAAGCCCTAAGCACTAAGACTTAACGCAAACAAGTAACACTTAATACAAGGCAGTAACATTTAATTCAAGCCAATAAGACTTAACACAAGCCACACTTAAACCAAGGCACTAACTCTTAACCCACGGTAGTAAACGGGGAAGAGACTCGCAATCGGCGTCGAAGGTGCTCAGCTCGGGGCTTGCGATGAGTACCGAAGGGGCTCAGAGGGCCCATATCCTTGTATTGTGTGGCAAACAGCATTGCCAGGATTACAATTTTATTCCTGGCATTTTTGACAGGCAATTTCCTAGTATTGATAAAGTATCCAATGTTGAAATAGGGCAAGCTTTGGGAAACAGTGATCACAACACAGTCTCATTTGAGATTGAATTATAAAAACATAACTGTAAGGTGCCAAAAAAACCTCTCAATTTCAAAAAGGGCAGACTTTAACGGTCTAAGGGCAGCAATACACAGTATAGACTGGGACAAATAACTGACAGGTAAAAATACTGAACTTAAATGGACAATGTTCAATGCCTTACTAAATATACATACTTAGTTCAAATCCTTACTAAATATACATACTTACATGTAGAAATAAAAGTAACAGGAGTAATTCACAAGCCTTGGGGCTTAATAATGATTTAAAGATGAAGATGAGGAGTAAAAAACAGGCATTTAAATCATACAAACAAGAGGCGACAGAGACTGCTTTACGCAAGTACAAGGAAATCAACAAGGCTTGCAAAAGGGCTATTAGACTGGCTAAAAGTTTCTATGTGGAGGTTAGTAGGAACCTGGATCAAGGCAACTCAGTGGATGTAGTCTTTTTGGATTTTACAAAGGCTTTTGATACTGGGCCACATGGAAGACTATTGTGCAAACTTTGGAATACAGGAATTGCAATAAATATCTGCTCATGGATTAAGAGCTGGCTAAAAGACAGAAAGCAAAGGGTTGTTGTAAATGGAACATACTCAGATTGGACTAATGAGGCAAGTGGGGTTCCTCAGGGTTCCTCTTCTTTTTAACATATTTATTAATGACTTAGTGTCATCAGCAAAAATGGAGACAATACTTTCCAATCCTACTTCTAAGTTGTGCAAGTTAATTAAGACAGATAATGATGTACTTTCCCTCCAAAGGGATTTGCATAAATTAGAAAAATGGGGGACTAAATGACAGATGAGATTTAATACGAATAAATGTAAAGTTATGCATTTGGGAAGTGTAACAGGGCGCCCCCTTCTGGCGGGGTTTGCGTCCTGCACTTTCTTATCTCTTTTATACAGGGAGGAAGACACAGCAGGCTTGTCCAAAGTTGAGTTTTACTGCTATTTTATTTGTTTGCATAAACAGAACAAAAACAGTGCTTGTATTCAGCGATAAAATAAAACCCTACATAAACGTGCTTACTACACTCAGGAACACCCTAACTATATCCGGCCAGCTTCTCTGGCTCCGGAGAGTGCCACCTTATGGCCAGGATGCAAACAGTCTCCTATTTGCGTTGTATCGCCACCTTGTGGCCATGGAACAAACAGTCTCTTATTTGCGTTGTATCGCCACCTTGTGGCCAGGGAACAAACAGTCTTTTAATGTCTTTTTCTCTACGGCTTCTGCCAAGTGTGGGTGAAGCCTAGGGCCCTTGTCACCCTCTTGAAATGAGGAACTATTACTTTCTCTCAATGCACTCTTCTTCCTGAGGCATTTGTTCTTCTTATCCTCATATGGTGAAAACAACATATATTTGTCACCAACCTTTTTATCCCTTGTTGCGTTCGGCTTCCCAGGGATGGGGTCTTTAGATAATCCTCTCTCAGTGGAGTATCTCTGATACCACAGGAGTCTTCTCTGTGAACAAACTCTGGAATATAATAGTCTTCCTGACTGTCTCGCTCCAGCACAAATCCCAGCTCTCTGGATCCCAGAGGCAGCTGAGCTGTTCAGGGCTTCCTCCTGCAACACACACAGCCCACGGCTCTTAGGCCCAAGCCTAAGTGAGAGAGACTCCACCCATCTCTCTGCTGCTTTTAAAGGCAGTACACAGCTGAGCTTCCATTTAGCCACTGATAACTGAATGGAATTAACTCCTTTCATTCTAAGGGGAGAAGTCTTACAGAGCTCTCTTGTGACCCCTAATGGCACTCCATCACATATCCTCCCCCTCAGCTCAACACCATGTAGTTGAGCTACATGAGCCGAGAGGCCGAAAACGTTCACTCGTAACTTTATCTTCCCCTTGTCTTCTCGTTTACGGGGCTCCTCTTCATAGGGCATAATATTCTCTGGTGTAACTATGCAGTATTGGCTTGGGTCTTGCTCTATCTTCTTGAGCTCACTAGCACACGTACTTCCATGCGTCAGGAGAACTTTCCCTTCTTCAATTTCTTTTAATAGGACCTGCAGTTCAGATAATTCTGCAGAGAGCGATTTGGCTGTATCATTTCTCTCACAACCGGTTTCTTTTACATAATCTCTATAACGATTTGCCTTGAGTTCCTTACGCTTATGTTTCCATTCTTCTAATTCTTTTTCTGCTTTCTGGGCAGTAGGTTTGTCCTCCTCATCAATGGGTTTCTTTTCAAGTTTACGCTCTTTGACTTCAACGGCCTTGACAGAGGGACGTGAAATTCTCGGCGACTGTCTTAATGTCCGGCCTATGCTTTCCTCTGCTTCAGGCTCCTCAGCTTCTGCAACTGCGGAAACCACAAATAATGCGTCTCCTCTCTTCCTCTTGTTGGAGACCCTGATTGTCAACTTGAGACCATCTTTCTGCCTCTCCGATGTCATTTCCTTCCCTTCTGTTCCACTGTTTACATCTTCAGGTATTAACTTGGATCTATGCTTATTTCTTAAACCTGGAGCTTGCTTCTCTGATTTCGAGGATTTCTCTACTTCTGGAGTTGCAGCTCCATCCTCTGTCAATTGAGACTCAACCACTGAGTTTGCTCTGTCAGTCTGCTTGCTCTCGTTGGGAAGTAATTTATCTTTATGTTTATTTTTTGAAGTACTTGTTTTCTTCTCAGTTTCAGAAGATTTTTCAGTATCAAGTGATTTTGTCTCCTTTTTTGTTGATGTTTCAGGTTGCTGCTCTGTATCACACTGATCCGCTATGGTTGGTGAAACCTTTGTTTCCCTGCTTTCTTCTGGCTGATCTATCACAGCTGATGCCTTAGTTTGCTTTGCACCACTCTCAACTTTACTAGATGCTTCTTTGACTACACTCGCTCTCTCTTTATTAGAGACAGAAATAATGTCTTTTTTTTTCTCTGTCTCTTCATCCTTGGCACTGGTTTTGTTTGAATCGGTCTCACGCAGCTCTTCTTTTGAAAGTACTTTTTGGTTTGATTTTTCAAGAGATGAAGTAACGTGATCATTTCCAAGATCTGGGGATTTTTCTAAATTCTCTGAGCTTGAAAGCTTACTGTTCTCTTTGAGGTTATGTAGACTTTGGTTTACGTCACTCTCTAAGAGATCTTTCAGATTTTTCACAGTCTCTTCCATAGCAAGCAATTGTTCTTTTAGGTGAAGGATTTCTTCTGTCATTACCTCCTTCCCAGAGATTCTCTGTTCATAAAGCAGTAACTGATTGTCCTTCTCAATTAATTGCGTCTTTAGAGACTCCATTGTGGCTGCGTGAGTCTTACTTTGCGCCTCGTTCTCAGTGTACAGATTCTGGCATTTAGCAATTAGATCAAGGATGGTTGCATCCCGTTCTTGCACTTTAGCTGCAAATTCTGATTTTTCCTTTTTTAGCTCCTCGGATGTGGCAAAACTTGATTGAAGACCTTTCTCCAGAGTCTCAACAGCTTGGTTTAAAGAGTTTAATTCTTGTTCATTTGTGGATTTGTACTCATTAAACACATTAAGAGTTGACTCTCTCTCACTAATCACCTTATTGTGCTCTTCCGTTAACTGAACCATCAGCTGGGCCTTGCTCTCCAGTTTTCTGGTGAACTTTGCTAGCTTGTCCTCAGTTTGCTTCAATATACTGCTTAGATTGTCCACTTGGTGGTTGAGTCCAGCTATGTTTTGTCTTGATGACTCTTCATTTATTTGCATGTCTTCAATCACCTGTTCCTTCTGCCTCTTCTCATCTTCTACCCGATATTGGAGTCCCTCAAGCTCCTTGTTCTTTTGCGTTAATACTGTTTTCAGCTTGGAGATTTCCAGTTTCAATGTGGTTATTTGACAAATCAGCTGCTCCTCTTGAGTTTGAGCCGCTTGGTCTTGTCTCTCCTTCTGTAAAGTGTTCTCTGAAAGGGATGTCTGCAGATTGGTAATTATTCCCTGTAGCTGCAGTTTCTCAGAATCAAACCGGGCTCTCTGGGTTTCTAGTTCTGCATTGGTGGAGCTCTTCTCTTGTTCTAGCTTGGTGATCTGGACTTGGAGGGCTGTACACCTAGCAGTGATTTCAGCTACTTCCTGGGTCCCCCATGTTTTCCAGCTTAGACTTGGGAGGATTCTTCCTCTGCTCCCAAATTGGCATCAGTTTCTCATTCCTGTAGGACACTCTGTAGTCCTCAAATGCAGGCATCCTCCGCCATTCAGGAATATAGTCTTGCATCATCTTCACCTCTCGCTGGTCTGGTTTGGTATGACACATCTCCATGCTCTGCGTCATATGTCCTGTCTGGGACAGTGTGTACTCCTTGAGTTTTTCTGCATTGCGGTCAGCCCGTTTCTTTTCTCTGTTATAAGCAGCTTCCACTTCTCTGAACTGTTTTTTTATCATCTCTAAGTCAGATGCACTTTGCGAGCAGCTGGCCTTTTCCACTTGAAGTGAAGACTCAAGGTCCAGGATCCGCAACTGGATAACTTCAGAGTTAACCTTAGACTCCCGATGGGCTGCTCTTTCCGATTCGATATCTTCTTCCAGTCTTTTTACTGTGTGTGCTGCTGTCTCCAGTTCCAGAATCAGTCTCTCCTCTTTCTCACGACTGTATTCCAGCTCACTCTTCTGACGTGAGAAGTTATCCATGCAGAAATTTTTCTCTGCTTCCATTTCATGTAGCTGCTTGTGCAACTCTTGAACCTTCCTGTTTTGGGACTGGATAACAGATTCCATTTCTTTCTTCATCTCCTGCTCTCTCATCTGAAGCTCCTCAATCTTAACTTTAAATTGTCCTTGGAGCCTTAAAGAATGCCGTTTCTCTTCCTCTAAGGCCATTCTGTCTGCACTAGCAGGCTCTTTTGCTTTCTCAGCAATATCTGTTACTGTCTCTGCAGTTTCTTTTGTGCACTCTGCATTCTCATCAGCAGCTCCTGCCGTCTCTGTGGCGGCTCCTCTGTCAGCCCGCCAGTTCCTTGCTTGTCTATCTTGGACAATATCACCAAATGACTTCTCAACGCCAAGCTCCAATGGGGTGTCCATAATATTTGGATGGAAATCTCTCCTTGTCATGCCAGTCGAACCTTTCTCGTGTGGTTGAAGTATAGGAGCACTTCTCCGGCTAGCTTGTTGCACCCCCAGCGCCTTTATGCTGGCTGTAAAGAACGCCTTCTGTTCATTCTGGGAGTCTTTCCTCATCCTCTCATCAGGGAACCCATACTCTGGCCTGTGGTAGAGATGGGCATGCTTTTCTTTGGTATTCCATCTTCTATCATCAGATTTTTCCCACAGACAGGTAGGGGCCTGTCCAAATTGGGAGACTTCCCCTCGGTACTGTAACTTCTCCTTATTACAACTCAGGTTCTCTTTGTTCTTATATTTCTGGGTACTGATTCTTTGTGCTCTGACATCCCGGGTAACTCCAACTCTGGCAAGGATCTCAGCTTTGAGGTCATCATAATTTTCTTTCTTTTCTTCATTCAAGCCCAGATAAGCTTTCTGAGCTTCGCCCGTCAAATACGGGGCAATGAGGCTGGCCCAATATCGTTTGTGCCATGCCTCCCTAATGGCTGTTCTCTCAAAAATGGTGAGGTATATGATCACATCATCATCCTCTGTCAGCTCCCAAAGAATTTCATTGGCTCTAGCTCTGGCCGCATCTTTTCTATATTTTTCCAGTATAGCTTCATTCTGGGCTAACTGGATGGCCCACTTTCTAGTGAACTCTTGATGAGCAGCTGTGGCCTCTCTCATGCAGATTGTTTCCTCCTCTCTGCTTGTCGCTGCTGTTCCTGCTGGTGCTGCTGTTGCAGCAAGGCCTTCAGTATATCCTCCATCCCTGTACTGTACTGTGGGCTGTCTTCCTGCACTCAGACACTTCACGATCCCACCACTGCCACCAGTGTAACAGGGCGCCCCCTTCTGGCGGGGTTTGCGTCCTGCACTTTCTTATCTCTTTTATACAGGGAGGAAGACACAGTAGGCTTGTCCAAAGTTGAGTTTTACTGCTATTTTATTTGTTTGCATAAACAGAACAAAAACAGTGCTTGTATTCAGCGATAAAATAAAACCCTACATAAACGTGCTTACTACACTCAGGAACACCCTAACTATATCCGGCCAGCTTCTCTGGCTCCGGAGAGTGCCACCTTATGGCCAGGATGCAAACAGTCTCTTATTTGCGTTGTATCGCCACCTTGTGGCCAGGGAACAAACAGTCTCTTATTTGCGTTGTATCGCCACCTTGTGGCCAGGGAACAAACAGTCTCTTATTTGCGTTGTATCGCCACCTTGTGGCCAGGGAACAAACAGTCTTTTAATGTCTTTTTCTCTACGGCTTCTGCCAATAGTGGGTGAAGCCTAGGGCCCTTGTCACCCTCTTGAAATGAGGAACTATTACTTTCTCTCAATGCACTCTTCTTCCTGGGGCATTTGTACTTCTTATCCTCATATGGTGAAAACAACATATATTTGTCACCAACCTTTTTATCCCTTGTTGCGTTCGGCTTCCCAGGGATGGGGTCTTTAGATAATCCTCTCTCAGTGGAGTATCTCTGATACCACAGGAGTCTTCTCTGTGAACAAACTCTGGAATATAATAGTCTTCCTGACTGTCTCGCTCCAGCACAAATCCCAGCTCTCTGGATCCCAGAGGCAGCTGAGCTGTTCAGGGCTTCCTCCTGCAACACACACAGCCCACGGCTCTCAGGCCCAAGCCTAAGTGAGAGAGACTCCACCCATCTCTCTGCTGCTTTTAAAGGCAGTACACAGCTGAGCTTCCATTTAGCCACCGATAACTGAATGGAATTAACTCCTTTCATTCTCAGGGGAGAAGTCTTACAGAGCTCTCTTGTGACCCCTAATGGCACTCCATCACAGGAAGGTAAAATAGCCATGCAATTTATAATCTTAATGGAACAAATCAAGGTGTATCAGATATTGAAAGGGATTTGGGACTACTTGTGGACAACCACCTAGGTAACTGTCCGCAATGCCAAGCAGTATCTACAAAGGCAAGTAAAATATAAGCAAGTATTAAGAAGGGTATAGAAGCAAGGGAATTAAATATAATTATGCCACTATACAAATCTCTTGTACACCCTCATTTGGAATATGAACTACAATTTTGGGCACCACTTCATAAAAAGGACATTTTAGAGCTGGAAAAAGTACAGAGAAGGGCAGCAAAACTAATAAGGCGACTGGAGGGGCTACGTTATGAAGAAAGACTAATCAAATTAAACATATTTTCTCTAGAAAAAATGTGTCTAAGAGGGCATATGATTACCTTATATAAATCTACCCAGGGTCAATACAAGGTTTTGTCAAGTGAGCTCTTTGTGCCAAGAGGTTTTCAACTGACAAGAGGACGTCCTTTGAGATTAGAATTAAAAAGATTTCACCTTAAAGAAAGAAAAGGGTTCTTCACAGTATGGGTAGTAAATTTTTGTAATTCTCTACCAAGGGAGGTGGTGACAGCAGATTTGATAGATAACTTTAAAAAGGGATTGGATATATTTTTAATTAAAAAGGGCATTCAGGGCTATCCTGGATAATTAGAGAGGGAGTATTGATCCAGTGAGGAATCCGATCACCAGTATCTGGGGTCAGGAAGGAATTTTATATTGTTTTCCTCTTTTGATACAATTGGCAAAGTTTCACTTGTTTTTTTTTTCTGTTTGCCTTCCTCTGGATCAATTAACAATTAACAAATTATCTGCATAATGCATGATAAGGGGAGATCTAAAAAGGTTGAACTTGATGGACTAAAAGTATTTTTTCAATCTCAATTACTATGTAACTAACCATGGTTTCCTTACTCTATATTAAAAGACATGTAAATTATAATATTATAACTTGATCAAAACCCAGAAAAAAACTAGGATAGTCTCAACCTAGGAAAATGATCTGGGAGACATTATTTTTCTTTGTGAGAGGAAGCCTATTGACTGTGTTTTTGTATGAACCTAAAATACATTAATATACTTTTTTTTTTAAGTTATTCAAAAAGAATGTTTTTCGATACCAGTTATTTGTGTAAGGCCAACTTAATGATACCACTTAATATGCCAGACAGAGGCCTTTTATCCACTTTTACTTACATTTTAAAATGTCCCTGATATACATATCTTAGATAATAATTATGCCCCTGGGGAATATGCTAATTCAAAACTAGATAGGTGAGCCACATATGTATGTAGTTTTAATGATAGAAGCTGGCTCACCGCAAAAATAAGAGTACAGCTACTGCTCTCCTGTGCATGTTTTTTTTTTTACCCTTCATAAAACTTTTAGAGTTTTAACAAAGGAGTGAGTTACAGTAATTCTAACAGTTTGTTAATTATTTAAATAGGGTATTTTGTTCTTTGACTTGAGAAAGTTAACTAGATTACATTTATTTAATTTATTATTTGATTTATTTTTATTTTAGTATACTAATGTTTTATTGTTTGTTTTCCTTTATTTTTTTATTTTTTTCTTTATCTTTACCCATCCCACCCATACCCTCCCTTCACCCCCTCCTACACTGGGCAAGGGCGGCATGATGTATGCAGGTACTCTAGTCTAAGCCACTAATTTGCATAGCAATATTATTTGCTATAACGGACCAACAGCTAATACCTAGGGGCTTCACCCAACGGAGAGACGGGGTTCCCGGATAGCAGAGCCCCCTCGGATGTGTGCACCTGGACCAGGCATCTCGCTGGTGAGAGCAGTGGATTGCTGGAGGCTGCAGAGGTGAAGTGAAGGCTGAAGTGAAGGGAGGCCTAGATCCCTGTAGCTTCAGATGTAGAGAGAGCGCTTTGGAGGATGAGGGGCGGAGGTCCGGTGAATGCCTGAGTGTTGGATGACTTTGAGTGATTTCCCAGACAAGGTCTACACTGGGAGGCACTGGCAACCCCCGATGTGAGAGTGAGGGGTTGCACAGCTGAGAGTGAGTTATTGCCAAGATCTGATACAACACTGATGTTTGTTCATTACACGGATCAGTATACTAGTTAAGGCATACCTTTCTTTGAAGATCTTATGAGTTAAGGCTACCCGCTGAGAAAAGAATGGGAGGGGGAGAAAAAGGCTCCCCGGTAGCCTAATGAGATAGCAGAGTGGAGCGGAGTCCATTTAACATGCCAAGTAGCCAAGAGTGGCAGCTGCAGCTAAGGCATTTGATACCCTAACATTATGGTGCATGAGGTTTACTATATAGTTTTACAGGACAGGGAATATTGCATGGCTAACTGAAACGGTAAGCTGAGATGAATAAGGCTTCTTCAGCATTATAAACAAAGAGACAAGCAAAGCTTTCCCAAGTTTACATGGTTCTTTTTGTTGCTGCATGGGACAGTTATTTGGAAGAGATCATTGCCAAGTGTTGAATTGGATGAATAATTTGAAAGTGCTTGCTCTATAATCTCACAGTTTTTGTAGCCGACAGAGAAAACCTTACAAAGCTATGAAAACCAGGCCTCACTGTTAAGGACATACAGATTTGGTCTTCTCTGTCGTGAAGATAACTTTACTGTGTAACTATATACTGAACCTCTGGACCTAGAAGATGTGAATAAGCCCACTGTTGACTAACTACAGGCTTGGAAGAACTTTTTTGCTGGACTGAGCTCATATGGACATCAAATCCAGTCATAATGCTCTTTATGACACCCCTGAAAAGGTAATTTGTATTTTTTGAGGGAACAACTTAAATCCAATCTTGGGGGAATTGTTTCCTCTAAGGAAATGTAGCAGCACAAAATTAGTCCTGACTGCGAATTATATCCAATTTATTTTTTTAGTAAGAGGGAATGTAGCTTATTACATAAAAAAAAAAAAAAAATCTGTGTAAGTTTTCCACCTCCAAACACCTCAGTAAGTATACTTTAAGGACCTCATTCAATTGTGATTTAGCCAATTGAATAGGGCTCTATATAAGCACATAGCATATTTTTTTCACAGAAGTTTTTTGTTAGTGAAGACTTTGCTTTTGGATAGAAGTTCACTAACTGAAAACTTCTTTAAAAAAATATGCTATGTGCCTATATAGAGCATTATTCAATTGGACAAATCGCAATTGAATGAGGCTCTAAGTGTCTTAAAATGAAGAATAAAGATAGTCAAGCTACTAAATCCAAATCAAAGGACAAAAAAATGTGAGTTCAAAATCTCCAGGAGATTTTTTTCCCCCCGGGAGTAAAGTTAAGGATTTAAATAAATCCCAAGTTGGAGGTAGTTCAACTACCCAAATTGACTCATCAATGAGTCAGTTGGTTAATGGGGAAGGAGAAAGGGTGGAGGAACTTTTGGGTGTCAGAGCTTAGAGTAAGATAGCTTAACAGTTTAAAGCTATGAAATCTTTATTGTCAGATTTTAAAACTTCTATAGTATCTGAGTTAACAATAAAAATAACTAATAACTCTAAGGCCATTAATGCCATTCTTCAAAAATTTTAAGAATTGGATTTGAAACAAAAAGATTGATTAAAGGAACAACAAACCATAATCAGTTGGCTTAATCCTCCTGGTGGTATGAATAGTTCAGTATTTAGAATGTTAAAGCGGTACTAACTTAATCATATCGCCACCCTGCGTCGCCTACACTCGCAGGGAATGGATTATATATATATATATATATATATATATATATATACATACATATATCAAATATACACTTAAACTTTTTCTACCCTAGCCCCTGCAGAACACCATTACCCCTTCTCCTCCTCCCTTTCCTCTTTCCCCTTATCCTTCTCCTCCTCCCTTTTCCCCTTCACCCTTATCCTCCTCCCTTTCCCCCCTTCCCCCTTATCAGCCTCCCTTCCCCTCTTCCCCCTTATCCTCCTCCCTTTCCCCCTTCACCCTTATCCTCCTCCTCCTCCCTTTCCCCCTTATCCTCCCCCTCCTCATCCTCCCTTTCTCCCCTTATCCTCCTCCTGCTCCCTTTCCCCTCTTATCTTCCCTTTCCCCTTATATTCCTCCCTTTCCCCCATTATACTCCTCCTTCTCCCTTTCCCCTTATCCTCTTCCTCCACCCTTTCCCCCCTTACCCCCTTATACTCCTCCTCCGGAACACAAACTGTCTTTGTTTGCCGACGACATTATTATGACGCTTGAAGATCCCCCAAATTATTTGAGGGTTTTCAGGATATAATAGAAGAATACAGCTACATCTCAAACTATAGATTAGGCACCACAAAATTGGATGCCATGACTTTGAATACTTCAGATAAGGAAAATAAGCTAATGAAAGATCTCTACCCATACAAATGGCAACCTAGTATAAAACATCTAGGTATAATACTCCAATTGGATATAAAGAATTTAATTTTGAAGTAGTATATAAGAAACTAAAGGAGATTATTTCCTCTTGGAATCACTTGAACACATCCTGGTCAGGTAGGATAATGGCTGCTAAAAGTACCCTTTTGCTAAAAATCAGTTATGTAATGCGTTGCATCCCATATATACAGTAGTTCCCTCTTACATATTGAATCAGTTGCAAAATCTTATAGATACATTTATTAATAATTTAAAAAAGATGAGAATTAAAAAAATCTTTATGGCTCGAAAATTTAACAGAGGAGGGGTGTCATATCTGATAATTAAGAACTATTATAATGCTATTAGCATTGCTCATATGAGTTAATGGTTTGATTCAATTTACTCAAATAATTAACTTCATATGGAAAATGAGATGATTTCGGAAGGAGATATAGCTTGTGTGTTTTTTTAGGACAGAACACAATTGAAAAATACTTTCTACAAGGCTAAACCTATTAGGGAATATATTAACCTAAATATACATTAATACCATTTTCAAGTCCTCTAACTCCCACAGAGTCATTAGCTAAATATGTGGATTCAAGGCTTTTCAAGATTTTGGTGAAACTAGGATTACGTTACCTTAGAGACCTGTACCCAAATAATGTATTTATTTTGTTTAAAGACTTATCCCGTTAATATGGAATTTCACCACATACAGTATGTGGTTAGAATATATAACATATTAAGAAGGGTACTGATTGCAACTAGGTTCTATTTAACAGGTAACAGACCAGGAACAGATTTTGAGCAATTATTAATGTCTAAAAACAAGATACATCTTATATTGAAATGTTACAACATTGTAAATAATAGATTTGAGGATACACAATCTCTCAAATTTAGGTCTTGGGAAGAGGACCTGAAAACCTCATGGCCCTTAGAAACTAATAGAATAGCGCCTTTACGTTAACGAGAAATACATTAAAAACGCCTTGTATAGAGAAACTCTCTTCAAAATTATGAATAGATGGCAAATAGTGCCAATTAAATTGTTCTAAATGAGTAAAGAGGATAAACAGAAATATTGCTGGCGAGAATGTCAGCAAATTGGAACATATTTAAATGTCTGTTGGGAGTGTAAAAAAAATCAAAAGTTTTGGAAAGAGTGTTTCTTTCAAATTTCAGAAATTAGCAAACATCAAAAAACACCCTGTCGGGAATTACTTTGTTCCATATCTTGCCAGGAGAATTTCCCCAGGACCTAAAAGCCTTCCTAATACAGATACTTAGGGCTGCAAAGGGGCTAATTGTTTCTAAGTGGAAGCATAGAGACTTACCAACCTGGCAAGAAGTGACAAACAGTAAAGTAAAAATCGATTGATGGAGTTAGATCTTATCGATCTTGGTATTAGCCCTACTCCTCAGCATAAGTGGGTGGTATGGGATTCTCTTTATTTCTTCTTTTGTCTTCTTTTGTTTTTTTTATTTTGGGTCAGTGTAGTTGTAGAATAAAATTACACTAATAGCTTAGTCCGCAACCTAAACATAAGGCACTTAAAGGACCTAATGGGTATATAATTATTGGTTCTACTTTTAAACTCTGAGCGTCTCTAGATAAGAGAATAAGACTAAAATTGCACAGTTTTAAGGATTTCATGTGATTATCGAAACTTTTATACACTGTAGCAATTAGCATTAACACTGCTATGTAATGGGAGGAATATAGTATTTTATTCTTTTTTTATGTCCGGCAATTTCTGAGCCAAATGGTATATTGTTAGATTTGACCCTTTTCTTGTATGGTATGGTGTATTTGTATTGAAAATAAATGAAAAAAAAAGACAAATATTAAACTACAAGGAGTAATCCTCCACTTTATTTGCAACCACAAAAAACAAGGTTAATAGAGCATCTATGATAGCCTCAAAAATAGTGCCGTTCTAGCAACACTGTAACTGCTAACACATTACAAATCAACCAGACTTGTACAACTGTCTGAATGGTTCACCAAAGAAACACCTCCTAGATGGGTAGAAACAGAAACTTATATACTCAAAGAACAGAATAGCTTAATACAACATGTGCTCTAGCTAAGACTAATTCACAAAATCAATATGCAAATTCTTCATCAAAGCTTTGCACACTCCCTTATTTTGATTAAACAAATCAATAAAATAATGCATTTACTAGAGAGGGGAACTTGGCTTGCTTCACTATGGCTACCCCATAAGGAACTGACGAGTGATAAAAACTTTCAGTTATCTTGGTGGATCAGACAAAAAAAACCAACTGGTCACCAATGGAGTTTAGGGATAACTTCCACTTACCACAAAGAGAACGGCTTAACTTAGCCTCAAAAACTATAAACATGGGACAACAAACCAGCCAGGAAAAACCTTTTGTGAAATTCTGCATTAACTCCAATGGAAATAAAAATATCCTCATTCTATATAATGACTTACCTGGTCAGGTTACAACAGTAAAATTACCCTACAAAATATCCTGGGGAAAAGAACATAATATAATGCTTGACAAAGCACAATGTGGTAAAAATGTTTAAAGTGCAGCAACTCCTCTCTCAATATAGTTCTAATAGTAAATGCCTTTAAAACTCTTTAACTCATATCAGTGAGACTACAAATCTCAAATCCATCCCTAAATGGTAAACGTTTTAAAAGCTGCAAAAAAACAGGTTCACTGAGACATGCATTATGGGAATGCCCTAAAATCGTTCTTATATGGGAAGAAACATATTCTACCTTAGAAAAACTGTGAAGATTCCATGTTCCCAAAAAACAGAGGAAGCATTACTAGGACTTCCCATTCCAAAACTCCTAAAGGAATTACAATTACTGACAAACTGGATTTTCTTATCCTCCAGAAGTTTAATAGCAAAAAATTGGAAAACAAACATTTCCACATTTGAAGAAGAGAAAAATTCAATACGTATACACAATGAGTACAATTTCACCGGAACTAGATAAAAAATGCTAAAAAAAATTGCATCATGCTCCTATATATGAACTCCAAAATTAGACAGGGCCGAAAAAGAAAATGAGAAAACGCGCTGCATGCATTATGATGAGCGTCCACAAAATTTCATATCCCCCCTCTTTCATACCACTCTTTCTTCCCCCCTATTTTTTTTTCTTTCTTTCATATATTATTACTAGCGACTTGCCCGTCAAAAATGACGGCATGATGGAGTCCCTCACTTAGCTAAGTGCCGCGGGCCCTCACCCCTGCAACTGTGTCCCTCCATTTGCGAGGGCCGCAGTTGAGGGGCTCTCTATGCGAGCCCCGCAAAGCATGACGAAAACTCGCAGTACGACAACAATATATGTGATTATTTTTAGTGCAATATTAATCCTTTATGGTTAATCAAAATTAATAAGGAAAGAAGAAAAGGAAAGAAAACATTTTAAAAAAAGGAAAAGCTTTAAGATACATGGAGAAGTTTACTTTACCATTTTACTGTACTTACAATGTATAATTATATTTTGTGTAATTTCCTTGAATTTCAATTTAAATTATTTACATTTAAAAAAAAACTTGAATTAGCCTTATTTATAGCCACGGAACCCCCTGTGTAAAGACCAACTAGATAAATTAAAATAAATAAGGGCTAAGGAACTGAATGTAGAAATCGAACAAAGAGATTGGGATAAATGCTTGCAACATAATGGCCACAGCGCAAGCAACAACATTACACTATAATCTAAACCCAAAGTATTGAATAGAATGTATCAAGTTACATATAGAATATACATTATATACTCTAACTACCCCAGACAATGTAGGAAGTGGTCATATATTATTACACTTGGTATTGTCAAGTGACCCAGAAAATCTGGAAAAGCCTAGCAAAGCTTCCCTTTGAAATGTATGACAGATATGTACCCACATTTGTGCTTATTGGGCATTTTTTCTGCTGGGAAACCAGCTTCTATCTATTCTGTTTGATAATTCTAAACTTCATATAGCTTCAAAATGGAAATCATCAAACCTGTCATAGCACCAAATACTTAATAAATACATGCTAGAGAATCACCTAGGCCATTACCTTAAAAAGTGGGCACCTTGAGTAAACCGAGAAAATAAAAAAAATAAAAAATATATGGAAGCATTGTATATTACTATTTGTGTGTTTTTGAAAAATCAACATGATTGTATAACAATATATAACTGCCTGTACAGCCAAATCACGCTTCGATAGTAAAAAAAAAAAAATCTAAATAAAAATATAGAAAGGAGGAAGAGAGAGAAAACTATAAAAAGGAGCATATATAAAGAGGAATAGTGAGAATACATAGAAAAATAGTTAAAAATAAGAGTGGATCACATCTACAGAGAGATAAATAACGGGATAGGAGATGTTAAGGATAGGTCATAGTGAATACATGGTAATGTCCAGTAGACAATGTTGGTCTCTCACCCTCTGAGCTCTTTCCATAAGATACTCCCACACCATGCAAACTGTACGGGCGGCTTGCAAGATTCTTAAAGTGGATGACAATAGAATCATACGTTTCAGCTCGAATTGTGGGACCCAAGAGGCCTAAAAAATGAATGGTGTCATAAATGGTGTCATTAGTAAGTAGAAACTGGGAAAAAATAAAGAAGGGGAATATATATGTGAGTAAGGGCATATTTAGATAGTAGCCACTGGACTAAATCATAATGGGTATCTATTGGAGCATCCTATATCATATTTCTGCTTTTTTTGCCTTTCTGTTGTCCATTGACATCTGCTCCTCTCAATCCCAGTCCTCTTGTGTTTAATCCCTGCCCTACTTTCTCTGAATCCTCATCATTCTGACTCTGTCCCTCAGTTTCTGACTTTCTGTTATCCTTTATTTCCATCTGTCCTTCTATCTGTGCTGCTATGCTGCTGTCTCGTTAACCGTCATTCAGTCTCGGATTCTAAATGCCCTGGTATTTAATTCTGTTAATTAAGGTGCAGTGTTACCTAGTCTCTGAAAAGCTTTGCTAAAGTCTCTGACTCTCTTTCCACTTGTTTTTTAACATCTATCCTTTCCCTGAATATATTTTTCAATCTCTGTTGCTCTGTCCTTCTGTATCGGTCCTTTAGACTTTTATTCTGTGTCCACTATTCTCTGATTTTCTGTCTTCTAGACTCTACTTCATTGTCTATGGTTTTCTGACTTGCTCTCTATATCTTTTCTCGAATCTCTGACTCTCTGCCCTAATATGTCATCCATTCTCCGTCTCTCTGTCCTATAGTCTTGGACTCGGTTTCCCAGTCTCTGTGTCATCCTTTCTGTGGCTCTTTATTCATATTTGTCTTCCTTTTCTGACTCTGCTCTCCTATATCTCACTATCTAACATACAGTCTATAAACCTGTGTGTTTTGTTTCTGACTTTATTTTCTTCAATCTATATCAGTCTTTCTGGACTGTCTATTCTCAAGTCTCTATCTCTTTGCCCTCCAGTATTTGATTCTTTGTTCTCCTTTTCTTTGGCTCTCTTTTCTCCCTTGTTTGTCTTCCTGTCTCTGACTCTTCAATTTTCACTTGAATTTCACTTTCTATTCTCCAGTTTATTACTCTCTATTCTCCATTCTCTGAATCTCTATACTTCAATCTCTAGCTCTCTGTCCTATTACCTCTTACTTTTGATACCATATGCATCTGTATCCATCAGTTATGCTTTATTGTTCTTATTTCTCTGATATCTGTTCTCCATTCTTCGACTCTCTATTCTCTTTCTGATTTCCTGTCGTCATCTATCTGACTCTCTGTCCTGCAGTATCTAAGTCTAGGTCCTCCTGCCTGACTCTCTATCCACCATTCTCCGACTCTCTCCCCTGCTGTCTGACAATCTGTCCTCCATTCTCTGACTCTCTGTCTTCCTGACTGTATCTGCTATGCTAGCTCTGAATCTGTACCTCTAATTGTGAGTCTGTTCTCCTGTCTATTTCTCTCTGTGTCCTTGCAGCTGACTCTCTATCCTCAGTCTCTCATTCTTCTTCCCCCTGTCATTGACTGTCTGCTCCTTTACATCTCTTACCATTGTATCTATTTTGTTACTATATACTGGCATTTGTATCTGTCAGTGTCTTTTTACCCACCTGTCCATTCTGGGCGTGGCTTGGTGTATTTGAATGAAGCATCTGTAAACTCAACATAGACAGCCTTCTGATATAAATCAACTTGTGGGGATTTCACAGCCTGTGGCCTGTAATACACGGGAGAGGCACAGTGACATAAGAGCATTCACAGACACACAGACACATAGGCCCTCATTCAATTGCAATTTGGCCAATTGAATAGGGCTCTAAATAAGCACATAACATATTTTTTTTAAATACGTTTTTAGTTAGCAAACATCTATTCAAAAGCAAGGTCTTCACTAGCTAAAAACTTCTTTAAAAAAATATGCTCTTTGCTTATATAGAGACCTATTCAATTGGCCAAGTCGCAATTGAATGAGGCCCATACTGTGGTTACACCTGAGCTACACTGAAGTAATAACAGCATTTACATTGGATTACACTGTAGACAAACTGATACTAGGGTTATCTGGATTTATAGAATAATACAGTAGTTATACAAAAACATACTTTTAATATCAGACAATATACCATATTTTGACAACTTTATCTACTTAAAAAGCTTGGCATTATAAAACCTATTTCAAATAAAAATTGATAGGTCCATCAACTTCTTCTACACAAAACATAAATGTTATGGACTTACATTGGAGATAAACATCAGCTGTACACCAGGTTATATTAAAATTACATTGTAGTTATACTATACTTTTATTACACTTTAGATACACTGGAGCTACATTGAAATTCCAATACAGATGCATTGACATTATATTGGAGTTATACTAACACTATACTGGAGTTACTTTGGAGTTATATTGATATTATACTGACATTAAACTGCATTTGCATTGGATTTATACACAAACTCCACTGGAGTTATATCAAAACTATATTTGGCAAATACCAACACTACACTGGTGTTGTACTGAGTTGACACTGAAGTTATACTGGAGTTATACTAGCATTAGGCTTGAGTTATACTGGCATGACATTGGAGATACTTTCACACTTTACTCTGTATTTCTTCCCTTAGTCCCACCACCAGCTTTACAGCCTTATTTAATTGTGATTTCTCCAATTGAATAGGGCTCTATATAAGCAAAGAGCATATTTATTTTACAGAAGTTTTTAGTTAGTGAAGACCTTGCTTTTAGATAAAAGTTCACTAACTAAAAACTTCTGTAAAAAAAGATATGCTATGTGCTTATATAGAGCCCTATTCAATTGGCTGAATTGCAATTAAATAAGGCTGTTAAATTCATTGGCGTGCTCTTGGACACTAATACAAAAGCCAACACAGTTACACATTACATACACAATGCCACAAATACCCCCATAGACACACTCTGCTACTTTACTCCAATTACAATGTGTCCACACCCCTCTCTTACATCTAGATACTGCCCGGGCACCAAATTAAGTCCTCTGTAGTACTACATGGCTCTCAGCATATGTTGACATAGTACATGTGCAAATGATAATCTAGGGGCCTTATTCAATTGAGCAATTGTTGGTAACTGGAGCCTGTAATGTAGGCCGTAAACAAATTTGCGGGTTACAGGCTGAAAATCCCTGCGATTGTCAAAATCGTAACTCCAACCCATCTAAGCCTTTGATCTTTCAAGCCCATAAATGTTACAATCGTAAATCGCTATTCAATTGCTACAATTCCTTAAGCCTGCAAATGTTTTCACACCCGTAAAGGGCAAATGTAGTAGAAAATTCTACAAGTACCAGATAAGACTCACAAGGGGATAAAACACCTGTAGCACTGTAAATGCAAATAAATAATTAATACTGCACTTTAAAAGATGGGAAACGTGATGAAAGACATTAGAATTAATTGCACAACAGTCAATCAAGCGTGCAAATCTTCAATAAAAAAAAATCATGTTTCATTTCCGTGTTATATCAATCTCGGGAATCAAGTAGTTAATACATATCAGGCCACCCACATGGACTAGAACATTTCCTTCATTCATTTTTATTATTTTGTACATTGCTGGATTGCAATTCTGATCACATATCGAAACTTCTAAACGCTAATTGATTGACGTTTAACCTCCATGTTTTACTGATGTGATGACGGTATCATTTACTATTGACTGTTTCTAAATAGGTAGTTACGGCCTTGCTTGATTGATCATGATCACACTTATGATTGCATGGTTTACAGTTTAGGCTTTCGGCCAGGTAGCTGTGGGCTTGTTCAATTGAATCACTCTGTAACTGTTGCAGATTTCAAGCCCGCAGTCTTATGGCCGGTATGAAGGCAACTGCAATTGAATAGGGCCCTAGGCGCAGCAATGAATAGAGTCAGCCTGTCTTTACACCAACAATAACAGACAAAAGAGGACAGCATCAGACTATCAGCCATATTAAATTGCGATTCGGCCAATTGAAAAGGGCTCTATATAAGCACAGAGCATATTTTCTTTACAGAAGTTTTTAGTTAGTGAAGACCTTGCTTTTGGATAGAAGTTCACTAAATAAAAACTTCTGTAAAATAAATATGCTCTGTGCTTATATAGAGCCCTATTCAATTGGTCGTTTCGCAATTTAATAAGGCTGTAAGTAGAAAATAGGATATACCGTATTGGTCCGAATATAAGCCGCACCTTTTTTCCGATTTTTGAGTTTGCGAGTTACGGGTACGGCTTATATTCGCAACCATAAAAAAAATCACTGCCGATTTGCGAGCTTGCGAGTTACGTGTGCGGCTTCTATCCGCAGTTAAGGGTGCCGATTTGCGTGCTTGAGACAGCGGTATTGAATAGCGATTTACGGTTTTAGTGATTCTAAATCCTGTAAAGCCTGTAACCTGCAAAAAAAACTACAGTGCTAATTAGAAAGCCTGTTTCTTGCAATGGCTGATCACTTGGAGAGTCTTTTTCTCTCCAATTTTAAGGGTGCGGCTTATATTTGAGTACTATCTTTTTTCTGTTTTTTCCCCTTAACAGTTACAGGTGCGGCCTATATGCAGGTGCGGCTTATATTCGGACCAATACGGTATATAGTAACGGCCACAAGTAAAATGTATTATTTTCTAGGCTGACCACAGTTGTAAAGTTCCTAGTAATGTTTAAATGGGGAGACAAGAGAAATGAGAAGTAGGAGAGAAAAGAGGGAATATAAGACAAAAACATTAGCAGTCTCACCAAGGACGGGAAAGCTCAACTGACAAACTAAAAAACAGTAGTTTAGATCATGACACCAATCTCTTACATAATTCACTGCCTGCCTATCAGATAAAACATGTTACCAAAGCCCTAACATATGAAGTTTCCCTCAATGTCAATAACTTAAAATGTTCACCACCATAACCAGTCCTCCCTTGACACTGCCTTCTGGTCACTTCTGTTAATCCACACATTTGACCACTTGCTAAAGCTTTTTGCTTTAATCTATCATTTAAAATGCACACTTTCACATACAACTAATGCAAGATTTGCACACTAACTACTATAACACTCTAATTAGTCTTCCATGTGTCCCACTATACACACTATAATATGTCCACAAGATTTACAGCTTGATCATATTGCACAGTATTTACTGAAATACCCCCTAATTAGCCTCCCTCATTAACCCTACAGCAATCCATCCTCCATAAGACTCATCCCTCTCACAATTTTCATCATATGCTAATTTGGTGACAAACATACAGACACTGTGACTAATGTTACACAACGTGATGACACACAACGTGATGACACATTAAGTGACAAATGCTTGGCACACACAGGGTGACTCAGTGGCCCTCTCACTTGCTGACACACTCACACATGCCAAGTGGCACTGGTCACACATTTGGTGAAAAAATGAAGCATCATGACACGCTCAATTACACCTGCTCAGTGGCATGTTAAACTAACTTGGTGGCACAGTCACACTTGTACATGATGATGTCTTACACACACTGTGACAGGTAACACTGTGTAGAAATGACACACTTAGTAATAACATTTTGTGATACTCTCAGGGAGATATGCTCAGAAACTTATATATTCACAGCAACACAAGCTGGGGGACACATTCTGTTACACACACTATCTTGGTGATAACTCACACCCAATCAGTTACCCACATTATGCACAGTTAGTTAACCAATTAGTTAACCACTCAACAATAAATGTTACACACATTCGGTTGCAATAACACTTAATGAAACATGCAAACATTGCACAAACTGTGTTGGTAACACACATTGCACAATTAGTGACACACTTACCTGCGCAGTGCAGACAGCAGAGTGCTGTCCCTATAATCCCAGTTAAGATCCATTGCAGCAATGTAATAGGTTCTGGTTGTGGCTTTGGAGCTGTGACAAAGCAGACAGAGCAGAAGCCATGACAGAGGTCCCATCATTATGACAAGTGTGAGGAAGAGGGCACCGTATCTCTTGGCTGGCACAGTGTGTCTGTCTTCACTCAGAACTCGTCCAAACCATGGAAAGGAAGGAAACACTACAGCAGGAAACCAAGGGTGTGTTACACAAGTACCAACGAAGGGACAAGTGACACAGCACTAAGGAAAAATGAAGTAGGGGAAAGTGACATAACATTTTGGAATAACAAAATAATAAGAGCAAGAGGGCAAGTCACACAAAATGCAGGGTTAATGTTACAATATGGACAGGTATTATAGAAAATACCAATGGGAAGATAGGGTCGAGTCATTTGTTACTGTGTGTAGCAATGATACAATCTATGGGAAAGAGTGTATTGTTTGTACCAATTATACAAATAATGGGACAAGTGACATGGGAACAAGGAAACAAACAACTAATGGGAAACATGAGACAAGTAGCAGTGTATGTAGGGATGACAAAGCTAAGGGGATAAGTAGCACTGTATGTAGGAATGAAACAACTAAAGACATAAGTTATTTTGTGTGTAGGAAGGTAACATTAGACAGAGAAGACAGCTGCCTAGGGTTTGTTCTTTCCTAGATTGAGCACCTATGACCGATTGTCTACATGTATGCAAATTACCCTTGTCATGAGAACCTCCAGACATGGCTATTTGCTCAATGTAACTTAGGGAGAGCAGCTACACCTCACCAACAAGAGTCAACAGTCTGATATGTATATACTAGCAACTTGCCCGTCAAAAAATGACGGCAATAAAATGGTAAGGCAGGTGATGCTGTTTGCCACAGAGAGTAAGTGTTTTGGTCGTCTGAGATCGTTCGGTGCTCATTGCGAGCCTCGCGCTGAGCTGCTTTGGCGCTCATTGCGAGCCTCTCGGTTGGTGTATTTTGTTTTATCAGAGGTGCTTTTGCGCTTATTGTAGGGTCCGCGCTGATCTCCTTTTGGCGCTTATTGCAAGCCTCTCCCCTGGTGTACTTTGTGTCCTATGAGCACTGTTGGCGTTCCTTCTGAAGCGCGCGGTGAAGGTCTTGGTCACTTATTGCGATACTGTGGTGTTTTTTTTATTTTTTTCTGTAAAAACTAATAATATGCTAATTAATTAATTAATGAAATCATAAATTAATATATTTTACCTATTTGTAATTAATATATGCAGCAAGCAATGTGCTGAAGAGCTAACAATCTGTTTTGATGTTCCTGCAGCATACATTGTAGGTTTGCACTGTTGTGGAGCAGTGTGTAGTGTAAATAGGCTGCGTGAGCGAGGGAAAGCCGTTAGGGTAGCTGTGTACTTCCGCATTGTGAAAGTTAGTGTTGTAAAATTGCGGCGAATGTGTATGTGGTACACGGCTGTGTATGATGTAGCGTCCTTGGTAAGAGTGTATCTTATACCTCGTACGGATTTTTTGAAAAGCCGTATATGCTTGGTGGTGTTTTGTGTCTTTAGGGTCCTGTAGCCTCGTTTTCGTTTTTTTCGGCGGCCATTTTTTCTCTCTCTTCTGGTGTGTCTAAACTTGTGAATTTTGACTTAAATTGAGGTGTAACTTCACTTTCAGAGGTCCTGGGTGCCCCCCCCTTGCTGTGGGTAAGCTTTTTATGTATTTTTTTATGTTTTCAGGTGCGCGCGGTTCGGCCGTTAAGGTCGTATTTTTGCGAGGTCGTAATTTTTTTTTTATCTAAGTCCCACGTCTCGTATTTTTGTATGCTAAGTCCGTACATTTTCTGTTGTAAGTCCTGCGGTTCATATTTTTGTGTGTAAGTCTGTATATAGTGATTGTGTGTTAGATCTATTTTGGTAAAGTGCCGCTTGTGTGGGTGTTTGTAACCGCGTGTGAGGCGCCGTAGAGCCTCCACCTTCGCAAATGCGGCCCCTCGCTTTGTGAGGGTCCGCATTTGTGGCCTGCAATGAGCTGAAGGCCAACACATGCAGGCCAGCACAGGGAAGAAGGGGAGCAGCACAAATTCAGTGTCCCAATCTTACAAGCAGCTTAGAATGTAAGTAGGTGACAAGTCGTTATAAGCCTGTGTTTGTGCACATATGAGGCTCTACCAAGGCTTGCACTGAGCCCCCTAGGAGGACCAGCTTTCATAAGACTATAAATACTGCACAAGGTCAAAGGGCAGTGAGTTTGGGGAGTTGGGGTAGTCTGGCTGTTTTGTGTACTCAGTGAGATTTTCACATCACAACTATTGATTCAGTGTTTGGTTATTTTTGAACAAATCCAGGTCCTGTGAGTATCCAGTGCATTTGCCATTGAAACTATTTTTGAATTTTACAAGATGAGCACTTATCATTTGTTATACTTCCCATTTCCTGATATCTATTAATAGTTGTCATGTACAGTATAATCGTTTGGTGTAAATGCTCTGGCATGATAGGCAGAATGTTGAAAGGGTGAATGAGGGGAGAGGTCAAGAAGAAAAAAATCAGGAGAGTACTAGGAAAATGGGAATAACGTGTAAAAGTGTGGGTCACTTAAATAAGGTAGTTTGGGGAATAAAAAAGGAGTGGGGGTAGAGAACAGAACGAGAAAGAGAAAAAACGAGGAGTGGTCAGAAAATGGGAAAAGAATGGAAAAGATAATGGGAGGGAGAAAAAAGATAGGCTGAAATAATATAGAATTAGGGAAATAATGACAAGGACAGGAGAGAAAATGTATGAAAAAGGGGAAATAAATAATGACTCATTGGAAAAAATAGAATACAGGATGGGTAAAAAAAGAAGGGAAATAATATGTAAGGACAGCATTTCTAAAAATAATTAATAGAACAAAAAGTGGCTAAAATAAGAAAATAAATGGAGAGATAGGCCAGTAGGGTGCAAAATAATTTTGGGCCCCTATCAGTAAGGTAGGTATTTTTATAGTTAGGTGATCTGATCACACCAAGGCAATCAGACCACCTTGATGTATATCTAACCTTTTTATTAGCCTTTACTTCATGGTGATCAGATTACCTAACTATAAAAATAGGTATTTGCCCTTCTCCCCTAATACATTAAGACACCCCCTTTCTCCTAGGATGCTGTTGTTAGTATAAGACTCTTAACCTGTAGGGGCCACTGGCATGTTGTATCTGCTGCACCAGCAGAAGCTCTGACACAGAGGTGGGGAGTGTAAGAATGACAAGGAGGAGGGAAAGATAAAATTAATGGAGAAAGAGGGGGGCAAAATTGTTCTGCACCTGGACCCTACAATAACTAGTTCTACCACTGTAACAGTGCTATGGATTAACATCCAGATCCACTATTCAGTGGGCCTTATTCAATTGCAAGCCTGCAGATTATGTTATACAGTCCGTATGTCTGCGGGCTTGAAATTTCCTACAATTACGGAGTGATTTAATTGAAAAATCCTGCAATTTACGGGCCGAAAGCCGAAACCGTAAACCATGCAATTGTATGTAGCATTTGAGAGTGTGATAATGATCAATTAAGCAGGGCCGTAACTACCGATTTAGAGTAGCCAACAGTAAATGAGACCGTCATCATTACGTCAGTAAAACATGGAGGTTTCCCCGTCCAGTATTTATTTTTTATTTGCATTAACAGTGCTACGAACAGGTGTTTTACCCTCTTGCGAGGCCTATCTGGCACCTGTAGGATTTACTTCTACATTTGTCATTTACAGGTGTGAAAACAATTGCGGGCTTGAGGAATTGTCGCAATAGAATAGCGATTTGCAATTTTAGTGATTGTAACTTTTGCAGGCTTGAAAGATCAAAGGCTTAGATAGGTTGTATGTTACGATTTTGACAACCACAGGGATTTTCAGCCTGTAAGCCGTAGATCATTTGCGGCTCGCTAAAAGATGCCAATTGAATAGCAAATTAGTTTACGGGCTTCATTACGGGCTCCTGTAAAAAACAATTGCTCAATTGAATAGGGGCCAGTGACCACTGTTTTTTTTGGTTGTCCATACAAGTGCAAATTTTGACTTAGATTTCCTGAGGCTCATGTTGTGTATTTGAAGCCAAAAAGTGCAATGTTTACATTTTTCCACAATTTTTCCATACAAGTGTTTGTATTTATATAAATGAGCTAATGTAGCTGAGCTATAACAGGACTTTACTATTCTGTTTCTAGCACATATTTATTGTTTGTCTACAGTACTATTTTAACTTTATCTGCTAACTGAAAACTTTAGCAGTACAGAGCATATATAGTGGAACCCCTGTATTCATCAAATTCAATATTCGTCACACTTTCTGGCAAAAAAATGCTCCAATATTCATCCAAAAATCCAATATTCATCACGAAAAGTTACCCACCAGATGCTAATCAAAATATAAATGCATTCAATGATAATGGGATTCTACATTTGTCCGATTTGTGCGTCCCTCAGGAACAGATAAATGGCAAATATAGGGGTTCCACTGCATGTTTATAACTTGGGGCACCTGAGGAATCTTTGCGTAGGGCCCTAGATTGTCCCCAGAACACTAAGTAAGGTTACAAAGCACCGATTGTCCCTTAAAACCATAGTGTAAACAAAAAAGCTGAATTGAACAGCATGCTCTTAAGGGTTTCAAAATAGAATTGTGAAATATTCTACAACACTGCAAAAACATGTATTTAAGATTTTTCTTTTACTGTTCATTTTTCAACCTTTGGGCCCTGTCTGGCTTATTATTGGTAAAATTAACACTCAATATACAGTTAATTTGTGTTAATTGGATTGAAAAAAGACTGACCATTGCTAAATAATTTCCAGATATTTCCATTTTATTATTTTTATTAACTATAAATATATATACATTGTATATCTGTAAACTTGAAAGGAGCCAAAAGGGTGTGTTTCTGGTGTTATCTACAATTGTACTCAAGACTGGCCCCTGAGTTTTCTAATGATGGTCCTGCACCTAAATTCCTACAGCAAAGTAGCATTTATGGTCCATCCAAGCACAGTGACTTTATAAAAAATGTTTATAAATTCTTAATTTCAGTGTTATTTTTACTGTAGTTCAAACTGTGTTTTCAAGAACATTACAAATAGTGCTACAGAATATGGCCCCTATTTAATTGTCTAAATCACAATTAATGAAGACTGTAATGGAGCCCGTAAAAGGCACAGATATTGAATTGGCTACATTTTGCAAACCGCAATCCAAGCCCCCAATTGTCTTCTAACCTGTAAATGGCAAATGTAGCAAAGAATATTATTAGTTCCAAATAGGACTCACAAAGGCTTTTTCAAAGATGTAAGAGTGCTCTATAAGCCATTAAAAAGTCAGTAAACCACTTTTAAACAATACAAAAGTAGGAAAGTGCATCAGGATTAATTGCAGGGACAGTGGAACCGGAGTGACAGATACTGGACATAAGGGGTGCACTCTGCACAGAAAGATGTTGCCAGAATATATCTATAGGAGATTAGATTAGAGTGGCATGGGCCTAATGAAGATAAACAGGTCATGTAAGAAAATAGGATAGATGGTCTCCATTATTGTCCTACGTGACATACTACTGTAAGGGCAACAACCTAGAATAAGCTAACTTTACCTGATGATTAGGTTACTGCACCTCAGGGGTAGATTACAGGCCTGACATCTATTGATGGACAGGTATCCCACTTGGGTATACAGGAAGATGATCTCTGTACATATATATGATTGTGAAATACATGTAATGTATATGGACTTCCCAAAACCTTAACAATTGAAAACGCACAGAAACAGTGAAAACAAAACTCTATTATATACACACAGCACACTCAGAAATCGATAAAGAAATAATGTGCATTAATATCATTGGTGTGGTGTGGGTGGATCCTTGAAGGGCAAGAGGCTTTTTGGGGGAAAGGGGATACCCAAATGGTGAAATGTAATACTGCATAATAATGATGATGATGCATAGCATCTACGAGGGTCACATGTGGTCACTACATCACCGTAACCAGAATCTGATGAAGAAAAGGATCATCATAAATCACTCCATTTAATAGAAGTAACCAGTAATGTGCACTTACACCTGGTCTTCATCTGCTCAATTAAACAGATGCAAACACTTCTGGACTATGTAATCCAATCCAGTTATACTCATACAGTATGTTCCCAAAACAAAAATCTGACAAAAATGTGGTCCAAACCTAAAAAAGGCAGAGGATAAAACTAAAAAAAGACATGCATGTACAGTACAGTGTTAAATACTGTAACTGTAACAATATACCTGATTGTCATCTGCAAGCATTACTAACCATTAGCCAGCTGTCATGATATATCAGTAGTCATGACCATCAATGATGTGGCATCTCACAATGAATGCTTAGCATTGATCACAGTCAGTGGTCCAGGAGAACTATCACCTTTTCCATCTGATACTGTTTAGCAACATTGCTTTCATGTTTATCTGGTATACAGGTGTTAGCACATTTTAAAAGATTCTCATGATATCATAAATTCGGTAAACCTTAATTAATATGGAGAGGACACAAAGGTCAGCAGCCATATTCAGTGTTACTTATATCAGACACAAGTATTTGTTCCCATGCTGATATTGCAGAAAGGGTGACATGCTTCACTAGTTCATGTTAGTAGGAACTTGGATCAGGGCAACTCAATGGATGTAGTCTTTTTAGATTTTTCAAAGGCATTTGATACAGTGCCACATGGAAGACTAGTGAGCAAACTAAGGGATACAGGAATTTCAGTAAATATCTGCTCATGGATCGAGAGCTGGCTAAAAGACAGGAAGCAAAGGGTTGTTGTGAATGGAACATACTCCGATTGGTCTAATGTGATAAGTGGGGTTCCTCAAGGTTCAGTATTAGGTCCTCTCCTTTTTAACATATTTATTAATGACATTGAAGTAGGACTCGAATGTAGTGTCTCCATTTTTGCTGATGACACTAAGTTGTGCAAGGTAATAAAATCAGATAATGATGTACTTTCCCTACAAAAGGATTTGCATAAATTAGAGAAATGGGCGGCTAAATGGCAGATGAGATTTAATACAAATAAATGTAAGGTTATGCATTTGGGAAGGAACAATAGCCAAGCAATCTATAATCTTAATGGAGCAAATCTAGGGGTATCAGATATTGAAAGGGATTTGGGAGTACTAGTGGACAACCACCTAGGTAACAATGCTCAAAGCCAAGCAGCGGCTGCAAAGGCAAGTAAAATATTAGCATGTATTAGGAAGGGTATAGAAGCCAGGGAAGAAGATATAATTCTGCCACTATACAAATCTCTAGTACGTCCTCATTTGGAATATGGAGTACAATTTTGGGCACCACCTCATAAAAAAGACATTTTAGAGCTGGAAAAAGTACAGAGAAGGGCTACAAAACTAATAAGGGGAATGGAGGGGCTAAGTTATGAAGAAAGACTAACAAAATTAAACTTTTTTTCTCTAGAAAAAGGTGTCTAAGAGGAGATATGATTACGTTATATAAATACATCCAGGGTCAATATAAGGCTTTGTCAAGTGAACATTTTGTAGCAAGAGATTTTCAACTGACAAGAGGACATCCTTTGAGGTTAGAGGAAAAAAGATTTCACCTTAAACTGTGGAATTCTCTACCAAAGGAGGTGGTGACAGCGAATTTGATCGACAACTTCAAAAAGGGGTTAGATATATTTTTGAATCAAGAGGGCATTCAAGGCTATCCTACATAACTAGCGAAGGAGTATTGATCCAGGGAGAAATTTGATCGCCAGTTTCTCGGGTCAGGAAGGAATTTTGCTTTTTTTTTTCTCCTTATGAGACAATTGGCAAAGTTTCAATGGTTTTTTTTTTTCTGTTTGCCTTCCTCTGGATCAAATAACAATTAACAAATAATAATAAATAGTCCACATTAAAAAGATCAATAGAGATCTAAAAAGGTTGAACTTGATGGACTAACTCTTTATTCATCCTCCAATACTATACTATTAATAATTATTTAATTAATAACTATTCCGCATATTGCAGATCAGAGGAGATCTTAACAGGTTGAACTTGATGGACTGAAATCTTTTTTCAACCTTAATTACTATGTAACTATGTATTAATGCTGGCTTTGAGTAACATACTATTGTGAGACTTTGCAAGTCCACCGCTATACCTGTATTTGTCTAAATTTAAGCTAACAACAATCTGGATATATGATTTAATTAATATTGTGTGAACTACATATTTAGTAGTGGCTGTCATTGAAGGAATGTCTACCTGAGAGGCACTGTCAATATAATATACAAGTGCTTCATATTTGGAACAGTGCTTGCAGATGAAGAAGATGCATTCTTGGAGCTGAATTGTGCCTAATATCAAAAAAAGAACATAAAACTTTTAAACAATAAGGCCTTAAAAAAGATAGGAACTGCAGCATCTCTCCTCAACAGCATTCCTCAGTGACCATCAATTGGTGACATTTTAACCAGAACCCTATATGTCCACAGAGAAGAGGATCATTGACCATGTGATGGAAGGTAGCCATCTGCATACAAAATATCACAAAGGCCATGATCCTATACTCTGCTGCCAGGCTAGATTATGTTAACATTTTGATTAATAGATTGTCACTGAGTGCTGTTGAGAAGGTACAAACATATGTGCAGCCCCTACATCCTCCTCTATTTTGCCACAGGGCTCCAACCCTCTGTGGGCAGACTCCTTCACCCAAGTTAAGGGGAGGGGGGGTTGCAGGGGGAAGCATCCCCCCAGGAAACAGCAGCATCGGAGGTGGCAGAGGCATTTGGGGTAGGTGAGGAGTGGCCAGGCTGAGGTTGTGTGGGGAAGGCCGTGCTGGGAACCAGAACGCGCCGTGTAGCACCAATGTTCACCTGGAATAGTCCTGTCTATTTCACCAAGTTCTGGAGCACCCTGGTACAACTCGACAATGAGTTGGTGTATCCTCACTTACCAATGCTGCCTACGCAGGATGCCCACTATCTCTGCTTGGTTGGAGGACATACTGGCCTGGATCCCCGATTGCTCTCCACGTGCTGACGCATGAGGGCCAGCATCCCCCCCTCCGGTGGTGGACTCTGGGATGGAGGTCCTAGGTGCGGAGGTGACAGAAGTACTGGCCCAGTTGGGAGCCAGGTTATGGTGCTACCGGGAGCAGGAGGATCAGGTCTGTCTCCTCATATCCCGGGCCCTCGCCTCCTCTTGTTGCTACCTCCTCTTGCGCTGGCTCCAAATTAGTCGATGCCCCCGCCTCTGACTCCCCAGTGGACCCAGTCTTCCTGCCAGCTGAAAAAGAGAGAAGAATGGAATATTTGTTAATTATGTTAAATGATACATTGGTTTCTGCTCATTCCTAACTATCTGATATCTTGTCTTGAACATGGATGTTTCATTTAATTTCTACTATGAGTAGCTATCATTTGCTAGATGTGATCTATTCTTTGGATCATGAGCTTGATTTTTATTGGCCTGTATCTGCATACGCTGCAGTGGGCACACCATAGATGGACTCTCTATTGGTTGATTATTCGTGTTGTGCCCACTAATGACTTGTCAGCTTCATGGATTTAATGACTTATGAATGATCCACCTACCCAGGGAGCTGACATGTCAGTGTCATTGTTAGTCAACAGTTACATGTGTGTTTTCTATGTGTGTGTGGCATGTTGGTGTATCTAATATTCACCTGACATGGAGGCTGGATCCTGTTGGGCCACCAGGCCTGGAGCTCCAGCGATGGGCATCTGGGTCAGCATGTTCTTGAGCACCCTCTCCTACTAGTTGTACTTCACAGTCACTTAGGGGTTACCTCTTGGTGCTGCGGCTACACTGTCCTACTTGGCTATCATCATCCTCACCTTGGCCCGGACGTCATCAAAGTGGTGCTTAACGGACCTCACATCCCTTTTTGCAAAGCCCACTGATGTGACTGCGGCTGCTACCGCCTTCCAGGCCTTGGCACTGGGCCTGAGCATAGATATGCTCCCCTTCCCACAGGATAGTGGGGCACTCACAGATTGCCCGGAGGAGGACCACCATCTCCTTGTGTATGTAGTTAGGGGTCCTGTGTCTACCCCGAGCGTCTTGCCCTCCCGACTGTGGACGGGGATCCTGCGCTTCCTCCTCTGACCCTGAGGACTGCCCTCCCCCAAACTACCACCCCCCCTAGGATTAGGCCCCTCCTCCTCTGACCCTGCACACCCCCCTCTCCCTCTCCGCCACTCGCCTCTCTGCCACTCGCCTCTCCACCACTCCCCTCTCCACCACTCCCCTCTCCACCACTACTCGCCACTCCCCTCTCCACCACTCCCCTCTCCATCACTACTCTCTCCACCACTACTCCCCAGGGCCACCTCTCTCTCCTCCTCTAAAATCATTCTCTTCTCCTCCCCACTTTTCCCCTCCTCTCTCCACCCTCTATTTCAATCCCCAAAAGAATATAAGAGTAAAAAAAAAAAGCATACAAGCCTTGCAAAAGTATTCACCCCCCTTGGCATTTTTCGTGTTTTGCTGCTTTACAACCTGGAATTAACATGGATTGTTTGAGGATTTGCACCATCAAATTTACAGAACATGCCCACAACTTTGAAGATGTGTTTATTTTTTTAATTGTAAAGCAAACAACAAATAGGACAAAATAACAGAAAAAGTCAATGTGCATAACTATTCACCCCCCTAAAGTCAATACTTTGTAGAGCCACCTTTTGCAGCAATCACATCTCCAAGTCGCTTTGGATAAGTCTCTATGAGTTTGCCACATCTTACCACTGGGATTTTTTGCCCATTCCTCCTTGCAAAACTGCTTCAACTCCTTTAAGTTGGATGGTTTGCGCTTATGAACAGCAATCTTTAAGTCTGACCACATATTTTCTATTGGATCGAGGTCTGGGCTTTGAGTAGGCCATTCCAACACATTTATATGTTTCCCCCAGCAGTGTGTGTGGGGTCAAATCACGCACTGAGTGGTACAGGTTTTGCTCAAGAACTCTGACCAGTTTCCCAATCCCGGCTGCTGAAAAACATTCCAACAGCATGATTCTGCCACCACCATGTTTCACTGTGAGGATGGTGTTCTTTGGGTGATGTGATGTGTTGGGTTTACGCCAGATACAGCGTTTTCTTTAATGGCCGAAAAGTTCAATGTTAGTCTCATCAGACCAGAGCACCTTCCTCCATACATTTTGTGAGTGTCCTACATGCCTTTTAGCAAACTCAAAATGTGCAGTTTTTTTTTTTTTGCTGAAAGTAATGGCTTTCTTCTGGCCAATCTGCCATAACGCTCAACTCTATGGAGCGTACGGCTTATTGTCATCCTATGTTCAGATACTCCAGTCTCTTCTGTGAAACTCTGCAGCTCCTCCAGGGTTACCTTAGGTCTCTGTGCTGCCTCTGATTAATGCCCTCCTTGCCCGGTCCATGAGTTTTGGTGGGCGGCCATCTTTTGGCAGGTTTGCTGTTGTGCCATGTTCTTTCCATTTGGTTATGATAGATTTGATAGTGCTCCTGGGGATCATCAAAGATTTGGATATTTTTTTATAACTTGACCCTGACTTGTACTTCTCAAGAACATTATCCCTTACTTGTTTGGAGAGTTCCTTGGTCTTCATGGCAGTGTTTGGCTTGTGGTGCCTCTTGCTTAAGTGTTGCAGCCTCTGGTGCCTTTCAAAAAAGGTGTGTATATGTAATGACAGATCACGTGACACTTAAATTGTACACAGGTGGACATAATTTTACTAATTATGTGACTTCTGAAGGGAATTGGTTGCCCAAGAGCTTTTTATAGGCTTCATAACAAAGGGGGGGAATTCTGACGCACATGCCAATTTTATGTTTTCTATTTTTTTTTTAAATAGTTTTATGTATATATTTTTCTTATTTCACTTCACCAACTTAGACTGTTGTGTTCTGATCCATCACATAAAATTCAGATTAACAAAACATTAAACTTAAGGCTGTATTGTAAGAAAATAGGTAAAAAGTCAAGGGGGGTAAATACTTTTCCAAGGCACTGTATGTGCATATATTTGTGAGGAAGTAAATGTATGTTCGATTTTTAATTGTTGGGGGGTAGGGGTGTGTGGATGTAGTGACCTATCTATATGTGTATCTATGTGTGTAATTTACTCTATGTGTATTTATATTATGTGTTATCAGTTAGTATGTGTTTTTTTTTTTTCAATAATCGTTTATTAGAAGGCATACCATAATACAACATTGTGAACAACTGAGTTTTTAAGTTATATTACATTAACTTTCTCAATAAAACATTTTCCCTATATTAACTGACTGGACCTTATTTTACATTTTTGATTATTAATATATCTATAACATAACTAGAAATTCAATTTAAGTAAAAAAAATGCACAGAAGAAAAAACAGAAGGAAAAGAAAGAAGAACAAACTAAACAATATTACAGCTAACCTGGAGTAGAGGGAAGAGTAAAGTTAAAGTGACCATTACTAAGATAAACCTCAATAAGCATAAGCATTACTCTTCGTGAAAAACTACAACACAGTCAATGCAGGGGAGTCAGGATCGCAGCTTTATTATCTCCCCCATCAATCATTATCCATTAACCCATTTAGTATTGGCTTAAAGGGCTGTGGCGCACACTGTAATTCCAAGATGGGATTGTAACTGCGGACCCTACACATTCCAGCCCACAAACAGCTTGCGGCTTGGAAAGGGTTTACGGTTTTAGCCTTCGGCCCTGTAATTGCGGACTTGAGAAATTAAATACATCTGTAATTGGAGCAGTTTTCTAACGCGCAGACATATGTATGAGGGTAATTACCATCTTGGAATTAAATGGGGGCCTATGTTGGTATGTTACAAATAAACAATAATAATTATAATAATACTAGATTATTGCCCATCAAAAAATGACGGCAATGAGATGTGTATGTTTTAAAAGTTGTTTAGTTATTAATATACATATGGAATTGTAAGGTAGCTAATGCTGTTTTCTGTGTACTACTGAAATATAAAATTCAAATTAATAAATGAATTTACGTATTTTTATGCATTGTGTTGAAGAGCTGGCAATCTGTGTTGATGTTGCTGCAGCATTAGTGGTGTGGAGGTGCTGTGTAAGCGTGATGAACGTGTGCAGTGTAATAGTGTGCCTGCGCGAGCCGAAACCGTTAACGTAGCTGTGTACTTCCGCATTATCCTAAAATGGCGGATAATGTGTGGTATGCTTCTTAGTGGATTATCGGTACTTGTTTTCCATGGTTATAGTGCTGTATCCTCGTTTTAGTTTTGTTCGTCCGCCATTTTTTCTGCGGCGCTCATTGCCAAAGTACTACGGTTTAACGGCTCGCCGGGCAATGATCGCCTGCGGCGCTCATCGCTAAGCCCGCTAAAGTACTACGGTTTAACAGTATATATGGTCAAACGTTCAAATGACGGTCAATAGAAATTAAATGCTGTGAAATTTGTTTGCCACACAACATGACGCTACATTTGTCCCTTTTTTATTTTCTTAAAATAAAAAAAAATAAAAAAATTGGAAATTTTTATTTTTGTAACTTTTAACTTATAGTTCATCAAATGCGTTGGTTTAGGTGGGAAATCCGATGTTGCGCGAGACAAAGGCGTTAAATCTGTGTTAATGCGTAAATCTGTAATTGCGTTTCGTAAAATGTACTCGCTACTGTCTTTTTACTCATTGCGCGGTTAATCCGCATCCTTTATCTTGTTGTTTTTCAAACACATACGTCTGTGGCTGTGTTTAACGCAGTTCGTAGTAGTATAGCCTCGTTTTCATTTTTTTGGGCGGCCATTTTTTTCTCTCTTAGCCAATTTTCGATCTTTGTAACTCGGCTAAATCGATGTAAATTGGAGTTCCAACTCACTTCCAGGCATCCTGCCTGGTTCCCCATGCTGTAAGTGACCTTTATTTTATTTTTTAGTGTGTATTAAGTGTTTTTTTTATTGTTTTGGTTCCGCCGCTTATCTTGTAATTTTTTTAATCTCGTATTTTTTTTCTGTGCTACGGTTTAACAGCTCGCCTTGCTACGCCTGCGGCGCTCATCGCTAAGTCGTACGCACTACGCAACGCAGCGTGACAACAAATCGTAGTTAGACAATTATAATATGTGACAAGTAGATAACATTCTAGATTTCAGAAATTTTACAGCTCCCCAACTAGCATATTTTTCCCAAAGCATGTTCAATTACATTAAAAAGCTAAGCAGCCCTGCTTACATCTCTTTCCTCAAAACCCATAAAAACTTGAGACTTCCTATTTGAAAAAAAAGCAAGTCTCAAGACACTGTAGCTGTCAGCAAGCATCCATAGCATTAGGGTTTTTAGGCAATGAGTTACACAGTATAAAAGCCATACACTCTTATTCTGTACACTGAACACAATTTGATGTCTCCTGCCCCAACATGTGTTATGCGATTGTTATGGTAAGAATAGTCACCAAACTGCTTCAGTATTACTTTGATGGCAAAGCATGGCATCAAAATACTCTAGTTTGGAGGAGAGGCTTTAACAAGTTTTCTAGGGCCGCTCATTAAAAGAAGGTCTCCTCTTCCCATTGAGCTTTCCCACACCTTTTAGCTATTTGCCAATTATTATGGGAACAGCAAGCACTTCCATGCATCACTATAATAAAAACTATTATTATGTAGAGTGAGACATTAAGGGAGACCCTTAATGAGTAATGGGAATTTATTTAAAGGATTAAAACTTTTCTTTCAAATAGAAGTCTCCCAAACCTACATCTATCACATGAAGTGTACAAGTAAAATAGCTGTTATCTCTAGACTTACAAATATTCTTTTGGGGTGGGCTATGATTACTTACAGAGTGCCAGACAATTCTGTAACAATAGAGAACAATAAATATATTGATGACATCTGACACTGAACTCAAGATTTGTGCATAAACATTGGTACAGGAGGAGATGAGGGCCCTGCCCTTGTGAGCTCTTACAATCTAAGTCATAGTGGTGGTAGAGTGGAGGAATAGCTTGATGAATAGGGAGAGGTGTGAAAGAACCAGAATAAACAGCCTTGAGTAACGTTAATAGTGGAGTTAAGGAGGTAAGGTATTCATCTCTCAACATATTTTCAGAGAATATTCGAATATCTGAAGACTCCTTTTTCAAATAAGGGCATTTAATATATGTCAGGGAGTTGTCAGTAGCATAGCAATAACTTGACAGTGTCCATATTTTTGGAGTAGGACCCTTGCTAAAAATTGCTCCCATGTGAAACGGAAACCCTTCAAAAATCCTTCATAGGACAATGTCTTTATCTTCCAAATAAGCCAAACAGCTTATTACAAACATATGGGTGAATCTACACATAGATGGCATAATATGGTAAAAGTATACAAGCAAATTTAAATAGTCATGGAACACAACTGTGTTGAGAGAGGGACTGCCATGGGTACCAAAATGGCTCCACAATATGCAAATCTATTTATGGCCAATCTAGAAGAAACATTCTTATCTGTATCCATTTACAAACCATACAGATACTACCGTTGCACAGATGATCTGTTCATCATATGGACAGAAGGAGAAAGCAAACTCAGAGACTTTCACAGTTCATTCAACACCTTCCATTCATATATAAAACTTAAAATGGATTTCTCTACAGAACAGGTAAACTTTCTAGACACTACTATATCCATTGACAATGGCACTCTCCACTCATCTGTATATAGGAAACCCATAGGCAGATGTAGTTACCTACACAGCTCCAGTTTTCATCCCTCCCACACCAAAAAAGCCATCATCCATAGTCAAGCTATTAGATACCACAGGATTTACTCAAACACTGGAGACTGTGATAAGAATTTGGGAAAACTGTCTGAATCTTTCAAACAAAAGGTTGCAAACCAAAAAAAAATACTTCACGCATACCTCTCTAGTGACCACATACCATCCAATTTTAAAGAAAATACTGAAAATAATCAAAGATTTGCAACCATTACTAACAGATGATGCTGGATTAAAAAATATATTCCCAAAACCTCCCATCCTTGCATTTAAACAACCACCAAACCTGAAACAAAAACTTATCAGCAGAAAATTGGCCAATGAACAACTGAATATAAAAAATGGAACTAAACCTTGTAACAAACAAGCCTGTAAATTATGTCAAAACATTTGTAATGATGACACAGCCACACATAACATCAAGAATTATAACATCAAAGGATCATATACTGTACATGCACATCGTCTAATGTGGTTTATATAATACAATGTACTTTATGTGACACATGCTGTTACATTGGAGAAACCAGCCACAAAATGCATTTAAGGATGAATTTACATAGACATTCAATAAGAAAGCATAATGAACACTGTTATTGTAGCCCAGTGGGACACCATCACTCCATCCAAAAAGGAAAAGTCAAAATACTCTGAGGAAAAGATGATCACATTCTTCAACAGTAAAAATACAGGACTTAATATGGACTTGGGTTTTCGAACACATTATCACAATTTCATGTGATTTTTTCTTATTATACCATAACACGCTG